>JAZGTJ010001066.1:34683-66793 GCA_036877575.1 Botia almorhae | reverse complement strand
AAATGAATATAATATAATATAATATAATATAATATAATATAATATAATATAATATAATATAATATAATAAAATATAATATAATATAATATAATATAATTGCATTTAATATAATATAATTGCATTTAATACAGTATAATTTACAGATTTCTTTAGGTTTAAAATGACACAGTAAGGTCATTTAAAAATGTCTGCATATACAAACCTTACATCGCCATAGATACAGACAGCCACAAGCAATCGCCATGGTGACCATGGAATGTTAAAGGATAGCAACACAATGCCACAAATCATGCAGTGAACAGATTCCCTAACAACAAACATTCCCAATAACTGTAATCTGTAACCTATAACATGTATCTGAACTTTAATCCCAATTTGAGATACATACAAAAAAATCTACATTTTCAAATATCCATCTACAGCTACATTGAAATAATTCTAATCCCTCCATTTTAATCCCTAATTATAAACTCAAGACTTATTTGTTTCTGTTAGTTTTAGGATTACCTGCAGTAAATCCTAAAAATCCACTTTTATAAGCCCGCAATTTAACAAACCAAAACTGCATCAATCGCAAACTAATCCTAACTGCGGCTAATTCCATCTCTACTGCCCCGCCCATCCACTCACCTGTGATGTCAAACCACAAGGAGGCGGAGCCCTGCTGCTGGGCAGACACCACGCCAACGATGTCTGCAACTTTGTCGGTTTCCATGACGGTGAAGTTGTAAAGCTGCTCATCGAATAGGAGAGGCACAGGGCTGGACGGTGGTCGGCGAATCCACTCGATGTGCAGTCGAGCCGTTGCCCAGCGCTGAGGACGCCCGTTATCAACCGCCTTTACCTGAGGTCAGGGGTCAAAGTTCACAGAGGGTTCAGGAGGACAGGAACATAACAGCTGAAATACTCCAGTAAGCATTAAAAGAACTAAAATTAAGTCCTTAATGCATTAGGTATTGACCTTTTGAATGTAATGTAAACAAAAAGAACAAACTGTTACAAAAATAAATGGAAAATGTCAGCCATCTCATTACGAACACTGAGAGGCTGTTTGTTGAGGCTGCTTTACAAGATCTGGAAATTATTATGCCTGAGTTCACACTTCCTGTTACATTTGACGAGACTGTTTCTTGGCCCCAGACACTAGATATGGTTCAATTATACCATCCCTGCTGAAAGAAATCTAACCTTAAGGTTAATGCAACATAGCAGCTAGTTTGTTGCTGGTCAGAACTGGTCTAACAGCTCGTAGACACAAATTGTCTACCAGGTCGACCGCATCTAGACCACCGTGGACCAGTTATCAATGTTAAAAACTGGTTTAAGCTTGTTTTTCTGGCCTGGACACCAAAGCCATTGATGTTTATTTATGAAAATGCAGTATGTATGAATCAGGATTTTAAATATACAGTATAAGGTCAAAGGTCAGCGGTGACTCACGGTAAGAATATCATATGTTCCGGCTGTGAATTGTTTCTTGGGTGACGAAACCACTCCTGTTTTGGCATCGATAATAAACTTCCCATCCTCGTTGCCGTCGACGATGCTGTAGGAGAGGTCGGCGTTGGCACCCTGGTCTTGGTCGTAAGCGAACACGCGGTATATGGGAGCGCCGCGCTGCTTACGGGTGCGCTCTGGAAGACGCACCTGATACACCTTCTCGGGAAACGTCGGTTTGTTATCGTTGACATCCAACACCTGAACCACCACCCACACTGTGGTGTGTCTGGGGGAGGGGCCACCATCTGACACTGTCACCTGGACACACACACACACAAACGACCATGAAGATAAAAGACTTTTAATGTTTAAGCTTTTCAAACAAACAAACAAAACCTAATTAAAACTGGTGTATCTCTTGGCCACACCAATGCTAAACACACAAAGAAAAAAAAGGGTAAAAATACAGTCTTAGTCTAAGACTAAGGTCATTACTGGCTACCTATCGAAGATGTCCTTGCGGTTTCTAGGGCGTTGCTAAGGAGTTGTTCAAAAGAGCCCCTCCCCCCTGTGTCTGTCATTGTAGTCCCTAAATATGCCAACGTTAACTCTATAGGATTCTTCCCGTTTAACATCCGCTGTAAATCTGATAACTAAGGAAAGCAATAGCTCACCTTTCTTCAACAAGCCCTGTGATTATATTTGTTTATGAGGTATATTTGTGCAGGACGACTCACACTAGAATTTAATACTTGCCGTTAAGGGTTTGTTCAAATCAATAGAGTTAATGCTCACTTTAGAGTATGCATGTTATGGATCGACAGCAGAGCAAAGTAATTCTCTGTACTAATCATCCCCATCATTTCTCTCTCTGTAGAATGAGTCATGTTCATGCATTTCCCTCATCTCCCTCTTTCTGACATTCTATCTATTTCAGTTTCTTATTACTAAACAAGCCCATCGATCGTCCACCAATCAGCAACAGAGAGCAAAGCCGCAGGCCAATCAGGAGGCTGTGACAAACTGTAAAAGAATATTCAAATGATATTATTAAAAAAAGGAAAGACACGGTGTGTGCCATCCATCTTGGGAGGAACAACAGAACGATTAATTCAATTCACTTTATTCATTTTCTTTAGCAGCTACAGACTGCTGCGCCACGCCTGTACAAATTCAATCCGTCTGTCTGAGAGAAGGAGAAAACAATACAATAATATAACAGATGAAAGAGCTAAGTGGAGAAAATGAGAGAGAGAGAGCGAGAGAGAGAGAGGAGGGAGAGCAATAAATGAGAAAACGAAGGGAGGTGGTTGAAAAAAGGAGAGGGGTGTTTGGGGGGTGTAATGTTTGGGTGTCAGGGGATTACGCGGTGAACAGGCGACATAACGCGAGTTACAGAAGGACAAGTTTGTTTTCCAAAAATCAACACCACAAAATCTAATTTATTACAGACACACAAAACACCCACCCGGAAACACTCGAACCTTCTTTCACACTGTCACACACACACACACACACACACACGTGAACATATGTACAGCAGGGGTGAAACTGTTTAAATTAACTGGCACATGAAGGCATCTATAGGACTCAGTACGTCACTATTCTAGCGTTTATATGAAGTGAAAATTGTCGCTATTTCACCACCACTTACTGCATTGATCTGTGAGGTAACGCAAATTATCGTGAATCACAGCTCTCCCCCTTCACACCTGATGTATGTGTGCGTCTCACCTCTAGAACGTGCTCAGCCTGCTGTTCGCGATCCAGCTTCCGAGAGGTTGTGCTAATCAGACCTGCAAAACATAAAATCAGTCGACTTAAAAATATCCATCGACTGACCCTCCCGCAGTTTTACATTTTCAAACACCAAATCCTTATACAACCGAGATTTCTGAATCTGAATGAATTGATCTCTATTAATTAACCAATTAATAATTGATCTCCGTTACAGCAACACATTCTGTGTGTTTGAGGGCTCTTTTTGTGTTGGAGTATTTTTTTCTATGCAGGCACATTTTGGGTCGCCTCATCAGTGATTCATATCGGACTTGTTAACCCTGTTAACCCCTTTCAGTAGACGACTAAATAAATTTGATTTAGAAAAGGCCTGTTTTTCCTTTGACAGCCATTCAAAAGCAGCAGCGTATTCTACCAGAATGAAATGTTTTATAAGCAACACATATGACTAATATTGTATTTTAAATTTGCGAGAATTAGTCGCATGACATGCATTGCTAAGGTGATTGGCTCAAGAAAGGAGGAGAAAGGGGAGGGGCTTTTAAATCAAGCCTCGCAGGCACAGGGCACTCAGACTGTGAGAGAAAAAAACGGAAAAGGAAAACAAAAGTGAATGAGAGAGATAGAGAGAAAGGGCGATGGGGGGGCAAACAAAACAGACAAAAGTTTGGCTAAAACTCGTTGATGACATCATACCTGTAACACACACAAATGACACAATCCATTTGAGCCCTTACCAGACATCTGGTGCCACCTAAATAGAGTTTACCATTATGTTGGGCTAAAGGCCCGCAAAGTCTGCTGTCATCAAAGAGGTCGTAACGTCCACGGACTTCTGATCTCATTGTCATGGCAACCAGAGGATCAGTTACACAGTAACTGCCATGGACCCAAGAACCAGCCTGTGTGTGTGTGGGAACGCAAGTCCGTATTTGGGGAAAACGGACGGATTAGCATTCTAATGCTGGATGCTGAACACACACACACACACACTTTTATGTACTCGCTATAATACAGCACACTTAAAATCAAATCTAGAGAAAAACGGTCACAAACAAACCTCCAGACACCCCAGTCACAATTCCTTTAACCTAATTCTAACGAACAGAAATGCATTTGCTAATGAGGGTGTCTTTGTATACGGAACCAATCAGTATGTGTGCGTGCATAGCTAACAAACGGCTGCATTCATTGGAATTAGCATATTAATTAGGAAGATGAGTGATTACAAGCAATTAACTAAAATAGCAATAACACCACCGGTATACAATATACCAGCAGCATATATAGCTATACAGACCAACTCTCTTGTGCCTGAAACACTGAACTGTGCATCCGTTGCGATCTTTATTGTTTTTTAAATTGCTCGTCACATGACCGCGAATGACTTTCACATGTTGCTGCGTTTGTCCTTGTGTGTATGTCTGTGTGTGTGTGTTCGCGCATGTTTGTATCAACTCTGTGGTCATTAAAGGTCTGAACACAGTTGGTCACGCATTCCCAAGGACCTCATTATGAATAAAAATAACATCAAAACCTCTGAAAACTGCCAGCGTTTTGTGCGTGTGTGTGTGTGCACGCAAGGCTGCGGGTGGGAAACTGCCCCATATGAGTGACTGTGATCCTCTGGCAGAATCCATGTTTGTTGATGTCATAAATTTTAAACGCATACACAACAAAAGAACACAAAACGGAAGCGCACGCACTGCATCTATAAATCAACTGTGGTCTGAAGAAGATGAATGTCAGAGTGACAGATTTTAGTACAGACGCACGGAGAAGAGAAAGATTGATTCATGCTGATTTTCAAACTGTACGCTTCTCTAAACCTCCAAACGTCACTCGATATTTACAGTAAAACCTGTTTATATCTGTGGATCTCAACCTTTTTGACTTTAAGGCCCTATTGTCCACAGCAATATTTGAAGCCCACTCCTCAAAATTTCTTCCCAATAAAATATTCTAGAGCTTGCTAGAGCTTACTAGCAAAAATGTATATTCATCCTAAAGATAACCAAGAATTAACTTTATGTTTTTGCTTATTCAAAAATCTTCAAAAGTCTGCCTTGGAAGTTCCCCTAACGGCCCCTGCTTCGAGTTGAGACACACTGCTCTGTACTGCAGTTAGCTATCTAAAAAAATCTGATATCTAAAGATACCTCCAGCGCCCCCTTGAGTACGGAGAACTGTAACAACCACAGTAGAACTTACAACATGCTTGCACTGCGTCCGCCCACTGTGTACACCTGCATTTATTTACTTGCATAGAATGTTTCAGACCGAATTCTAACATCATATTAAAGGTACAGTGTACGTCCTCATAAAAGATATGAAGTATGAGTATTCTGTAACAATATGGGTCATTACTGCCCTACAGAGCATTTGCGGAAATGACGAATTATGCTTTTGATAAAACTCTAGCAGCTCTATTATTGCAAATTGGCCGTAATAGGGGATAATCAAAATGGTTCTATTCATTATGAGGGTCATTTAAAGAGCAGGGTGGGGCTGATTCTGAATCAGTCCTAACGGAAGCACAGAAGTCTGGATCACTGATCTTGGGGCAAAATCACTGATTTGGGAACAGTGAAAACACGGTGTTTACAGGCAGCAGCAGATGTATAGTGATTATCTGAGCCGAAGCATACGCAGAGCAAGCTATTCTTAGAGTCTTTCATCATGAGAGGAGAGAGAGACTGAAGGATGTTGAGGAGTCGCACAGGGATTGGAAGGGAAGAGTTAAAAAGAGACAAAAGCAGATGGAATGGCTTGGGAAGGAGAGAATGGGCGGATGAAACAGTGGAGGAGAGGAGAAGGGATAAGAATGGATGAGACGGAGATGAGAGGATGAAATGGGGATGGGGAGGGACTGGGGGTGGAGGTGATGAGGAGCGTTAAAAACCCATGAATGTGTAAAACCTGCAGACAAGAAGTGAGTGCTAAGATTCAGAGCTGCAAATTACTGCTGAGACAAGCAGAAGAGAGAGAGAGAGAGAGAGAGAGAGAGAGAAAGAAAGATGAATAAAGATGAGACGAGTGAGACCTTTTGAAGGGTTTAAAGCTGAAAACACTGCCCTTCCGTGTGTTCTTCCATTCATCCATGTGTTTTCATCCATCTCTCCATCCATGCATTCTTTTACATCCCTCCATCCCTTCTGTTACATTCCGCATCCCTGCATTCCTTCATCCGTCCATCCCTCCATCCATGTGTTCCATCTATCCATTCCTCTTATTCATAGGCTCGTTCATCCATCCCTCCATGGATTCATTCTTTCATCCATCATCTCTCCATCCGTGTGTTCTTTCATCCCTTAAGCGTTTGCCTGACCCAAGGTAGCGTGTGTAAAATCGGGTGAGATGTTTGGGGGCAAACGAGAGCAAAATCATCAGGAGCAGAATGATGTTTAGGGAGCGTGTATAAATGGCTCGGGAATACTGAGGAGCTTAGAAATTGTGTTCAGAAGCCTGTGACGTTTAGGCAGTGTGTATAAACTGCTCAGGAGCACAGAATAGTTTAGGGATTGTGCTCAGGAAGCTGTGATGTTTATGTAATGAATTATAATACAGGACTTATACCGGATATTGTTTAGGGAGCGTGTGTAGTTGACATTAGGGTGAGAAAATTATGGCAGAAACCTCATTTTTGGGCAAATTATCCTTTTAAGCTGTCAAGGGAGTTTACACAGCAAGTGAAGCTGTGTCTAGGGAGCGTGTGCAAACTCCAGTCTTGTGAAAGAACTAAAGATGTTTTGGTGGCAGTCACCTTCACAAAACACTGCAGTGCATCATCAAAATATTCTCATAACATCTGCCACCAACCAGGCAGATTTCACACACCACACACACACACACACCACACACACACAACCTGTGTCGATACATAAATATTTCCTTGCAGCATGCACAAACCCTCGACATAAAGCTATCATTAATTACACACATAACAACGTTTGCATTCATAAATCTATGCATCAAGCCCTTCTATCAACAGCCCAGAGTATATAGCGCACTTAAAAGTAAACGATAAAAACAACTTGGCTATCTCGAGAATATCAATTTTAACTTTGCTTTAAAAGGAAAATAATGAAACGACCCCTGTTTTCACCTCTAAATTCATCTTTGCTATCTCTCGACAGTTCTTCACATGCACTCTCCTTTATACTTTAAATAAACCTGGAATTGAACCACGGTTTTCAGAGCGGTAATTTCATCTCTCTCCCTGTGCTTGGCATATTTGACTCGGCATCAATAATTCATGCAATCTATATACATAAACAGACAAACAAGTTTCCCAATAACAGCCCAACGAATAGAGCGGCGGTGCGTGTGCCAGCTAGATGGGGGCGTGTAATCACTTTAGTCACACGCACACATCATCAAAAACAATGAGGCTGAAGATCCTTCTCATGATGCTGATACATGATTGGCTGATTCAGGCCTTGATCCGTTTGATTAACATTTGAATAGCTTTTACTAGTAGATCAACAATCAATACAACAGCAGACAGGCAGGAAGACAGACGTACAGCTGGATGGATGGAGAGAGACAGACAGACAGAGAGACAGACAGACAAAGATAGATGGAGACATGGATAAATGGACAGCCATACAGACAGACAGACAGACAGACAAAGATAGATGGATACATGGATAGATGGACAGACAGACAGACAGATAGATGGACGGATGGGATGGCGGAACAGACAGACAGATATATAGACAGCATGCTATACGTTTACTCTGTGTGCTAAGCTGCATGTATACTGTGCAGGGATCATGTTCTGTAATGATGCATTTAACTGGACTGTTTTCCAGAAGGATCTATACATGGTGACCAGTGACTGACCTGCAACTGGCTTGCAAAGTTCAAACTTTTCCAACACACACACAAACACACAAACACACACACACACACACACAAAAGTCCGCAACAAACCGGTGCGCTTACAGTTTTTCAGAAAAAACAGTTCAGTCAGACACAATAAGCGTCATGGAAACAGGCACATTGCATCTAACAACGCAACACTTCCTGATCTCACTCTCTCTCCGTTCTTCTTCTTCGTCTTTCTGACAGACTGACCTTCTCTGACCTTTATAAAGTTTTTAATTAGGATCTGGGCTTCCTGCTGACATGCACTATGGGGTCTGTGGCTGGAGGGAAGGGCCTGTGGCTATAAAATTAATCTGTCAATCAAAAGCGAAACTCACGACCAAGATGTTGCACTCAGCCAATCATCAGCCAGCGTTTACAGTGTGCCCAGAAGATGATGTCATAATGCGGAGAACAGCAGCAGACTTTAAATACTCGCACAACCATATGCACATACATATTTAAACGCTTGAATTTAAATAGGGAATGCAGTGAATTAATGCATGTGAATTAATATTTAGCTTTATCTGGCTGGCAAAGAATATCTTCCTTTGCTTACACAAGTAAAAAAGTAACATGCAGCATCTTGGTTTTTATGAAATATTTATATTCTTTGAAATACCTTGGAGTACCTTAAAAGTAAATACCAGCGCTATATGAAAACTACCATTCAACACCAGTGTAAATATCACAGTAGAATTGTGCCACGGTACTACCATAGTACGTTTTTTGGTAAATACACAAACACAACTTATTATAACCCCTGATTTTATTCTGTCTTGTGAGATGCAGTTTGATTGACAGGTCACTAACCTGTGCGTGGGTTGATACTGAAGAAGTTTTGCGGGTTGCCACTGGAGATACGGAATGAGAGGCGGGGCTCGGTTGCCGTGGCGTCAGGGTCCTGCGCCTGGATCTGAATGACGGACTGGTCCTTTGGAGAATTTTCCGGAATGGTGGCGTGATACATCGGTTCAGACGTGAGGGGAGCGTTATCATTAACATCTTCAACCTGTCCACACACAAATGTACACACACACGCGCGCACACACAGGGAGATTGTTGAAAACAACACATATATTTATTATTAGAATATTTTATATTAGAAAGAAACTTAGACAGACACACAAATACAAACTCATGTTTACCTGTATGTACACCTGTAATGCAGCTGATTGAGGAACCACGCCCAGATCTGTGGCGTACACCGTCAGCCAATAGGAGTCCTGCGTCTCTCTGTCTAACAGATCTGTAGTGTAGATCACACCTGCAAACCAAAGTTAATAAAAACACCATTATAATTGCTGTAATATTATGGAATCTGTGCAAGTGTGTTTGTGTGTACATGTGACAAATGAAGACATTACGTTTTAAAACGTTACTGAATTTTATAAAGTCACATTAATACAACATTCACAAAACCTTACGTTTTGAATGTTCCTAGAACTTTCAAATAAACATTTTTACCTTTCTGCTACTTAAAGGAAATGTTAGGGAAAAATTTATAAAACCTACAATTGTTAGCTCGGTAGAGATTTTGGTAAAATTTAGATGCATAAGGAAGTCACGTATCTGCCAACAACAGAACCAGAGAAGAATGAAGGACGAACCTCAGGCAGAAAAAACAAAATAGAACCCTGACCCTCTGACCTCAACAGCAGCCCATCATTAAAACGCTCCACATAACCATAAATTGAGGCCTTCAGTGTCTGGAATAAAAATGATACTACGACTATGGTCAGGCAAATGAAACAAAGCCTGAACAGTTTATTGTCGGGCACAGATCTGACACAACAGCACTTCACTCGGATGAGAATGTTGATGTAGGTCAAAACAAAAATCTTTTTAGGTTTGTACGGCTTTGTGAAACACCAGTAATCAGCATAATACCAGTACGAGCACATTTTGTAGACCTTTGGAACGTCCTCTTTAAAAAACAAAACATTTTGCTTCTGGTTGAGCTAACAACCCAGCTAACAGGAACATACCCATAATGTTGCGTGTTCTGTATGTTCTGTACTGAACATTACTTACATACATTACTGAATGTAACGTTCTCTCCAAGTTTTTTCAAAGTTATCAAAAAGTTACTGGAACTTTCAAAATAACGTTTTTAACATATTTTTATTTAATGGAAACGTTAGGGAAACATTCCTACAACCTAAAAAGCCAATCACACTACACTCTCACAGACTGTAGTTAACTTTCACTTTTCAGTTTTAAGTGCTATGTATGCTAAATTTTAAATATTCAGGCACAACTTTTTAAACTTTCAAGCATGTTTCTGGCTAGAAACTTTGACTTTTGAGTATAACAATGAAACACTTATATTGCTATAGAAACTATATTACTATGGTACATTTTTGATAGACACTTCGAACCATCTAAAGCAGAGGAAGGTTTCTGAATAACAGACCTTTAGTCTGTGAGGTGACGCGTGTGTGTGTGTGTGTGCACATGTCTGACATTAATAATTCAGTGTTCGCCTGTAGGATTCATAAAATCCTTTAGTTCATTGTGTTAGGGTGAGAGCGCATGTAATATATTCAGAACACCAGCAGAACAGCCTAAGGAACCTCGAAAGGAGAGAGATCGAGAGAGAGAGTGAGACAGAAAAAAGATAGCCAGAGAAAAAAATAGAGAGTGTTCTTTTCTCTGAGGTAATATAAACTCACTTTAGCCAATCAGACACACAGATTGGAAGTCCAGTCTCGACAAACCATTGAATCATGTCACACCATTTACCACAAACCAGTGCAGCTCAATCAACTACATTACACACAAACACACACAGATACACACAGACACAAACACACAGATACTCCAGGGATGGGAAACCAAATTGTGTTTCAAAGTATTTTACCTCACAAAACGGTATCAATATTATACATCGAGAACTTCCAAAATTTCCAGTTACCTTCTGTTACATTAATATTCCTGGTAAAAGGACCACAATTCAAAGTTTTACTAAGAATAGAAATTGCCTATAAAGTCTAATGCAGATAAATAAGAAACAAGCGAGTACAAGATCACAGTTTTGAATCAAAACAACACCAACCATAAATTACAACGTTATTATATCTTTCCTCAGATATCAATATAATATTACCACCCTTTATACACTCACAGACTCACAGCAATAAATGTGCACCTTAAACACACACACACACACACACACACACACACTTAGCTAAATCAAAACATACCACAGATTTGTATTGGTTACATAAAGCTAATTATAAACACTATAGTCTAAAGACTTAAACCCTACCAGAAGCCCCGTTGCATTTTTACAATAAAATAAAGAACATTATTTAAGTATGAACACTTTTTTAATTAAACATATCCCTGAATATCCCACAAGGTTTTGGGTTATTTAGATTTACTTTTGGAGACAATTTTGTCCACAGACTTATAGCTAAATTGTACACACACTCCTGTCTGGATGCTGATATTTCTGCCAGAGCTGAACGAGCAGATAGGAAGGAGACAAAGAGAGAAACAATGAGAGAGAGACAGAGAGAGAGAGAGAGAACAAACGAGTTGAAACAGAGAGATTATTTTGCTTTCTCGTCAGTAGTTGTGTTCCTTCTGTGTGACCTAGAAAAGAATAATATGAGTCAAGGAAAGAGAGTGAGGGTGTGTGTGTGTGTGTGTTTAAATATGTGCGTTAGTAATATCATTCATTGCCATAATCTCTGTGATCAAATATTAATGAGACGCCAATTATCTGCATCCTGCCTCTCACAGCATCCTCTTACAGTAAGCGTGTGTGTGTGTGTGTGTGTGTGTTACCAGCTCAAGCTCCAGTCTCCATTCACTTTCCACATATTGAAAAATAAAAAAGCAACCAGGACATTCTGCTTAGAAGATCAAAGTCATATAGACCAGAAAAGACCTGAGGGTGCGCAACTGATTTTCCATGTTTGGGTGAACTGTTCCTTTAAATGGTTTAAGGGGGCGTAGTCTTGTAAAAACGAGGCGTGGCTGACGAACATACTTGCACATTTAATTGTGCAAGTATTTTCACCGGACGCTTCCGTGATCTCTGCAGTTTAATAACGAATGTACAAATGTTAATAAGATTTGTAGTGATTAGACAGTGGGTGTCGTGACTGTGCATGTGTGTTTAATGGCACATGACATTTTACAATTCAAAAACAAAGTGTCAAGCCGTAACCTAGCAACCTGAATAAAGATCAGACAACAGCCTCCAAAAATGACAAGCGTTTCCCCCTTTAAGAACACAAACAAAGTGTTAACACAGATAATACAGTGTTATCTCACAGTGTGTGTGTGTGTGTGTGTGTGCCTTTAAGTGAGACAAGAGTGTAGGAGGTTCATTCTCTGTCTGGGTTTTAACAGCTGAGTGTGTGTATGTGTGTGTGTGTGTGTGTGTGTGTGTGAGAGAGACAGAAAGGCAGATTCACGGATTCAGTCGTATCAAAACATCCCTGTGGTTTTTAAAGAAAGCAGTTGGGAAAGTGATGACAGAAACCAGACTTCATTATCTCCTAATCACAACCTCACAACACACTAATAAAGCCACGCGACTGTGGAATCGCACAATCACTGCCATAGAACACAACGACGTGTGTGCCAACCACAGGCGCCAGTAAATCCAAACCACACGACACAATTACACAACATCACAATTACATAACACATCCTACAGATCACTCAACACTCACAAAGCATAAAACAGCCTGTCTTACAACTTCAACATCATATACTTAATGTCAGTGATACACTACACTTTTGTAGCCGTTATTGAAGTCCATTCCTAAAGTTTTTTGAGGTTTCTTGCACCAAACAGAGGCAAAATATTATAAATAAAATGAGCATTTTGCACCCTCTTTGACCCTTACACTTAAACAGGCTGTTTTAATACCTTTATTAATCTACATATGCAAATTACCTCTGTTTTGATTGGCTGACTGGAACTTCTAGATCCTGTTCACCACATTACTATACGTCCATATATGACATCATATCAAACTATTTTATTAAAAAAACAAGATCATTCTATTCTATATGTCGTAACACATCATCAGTTCTAGAAAAAAACAGGAAGTATTTTCCTCTGTGCCTTGAAACACTGCCAGGCTTTTCTGTTCTCCAGAAAGCTCTGCGATTCTCTGTGAACAAAACATCTCACCATAGACAACAACACGGAGAAAGGACAGAAACTTCAGCCAGCCAGTAATATCAGCTCACTCAACATCTACTCACACATGAGGGCATCTACTCCAGCTTCAAAAGCGACCTACAGCAGGCCTGCATCAAGACCATTTGTGCTTCTCAGAACTTCATGGATTTTGTGTTCAATCGGTACTGCTTGAGTGGTATATTGAGGACACGGTAACCCAGCACGACAGTCTTAAAAGAACATCTAATTAGCCATACAGGGTAACATTCGACTGGAATTAGGACTTCCCAGAAAATGCACAAAAATTGTTTTTTGGGTGATGTCAAGAGTTTGTGGGTCACCGCTGCCAGTATTGCAGAAAGTGGCATTAGACTGGAAGACATGTTCTCGGGGGAGGCAGCCGTGCATTAGTGCGCGTTCATGAACCTCAGTCAGGGTAGACGGCGTGTTTAATGTGATGTAATTGAAAGCGAGGCTGCCGGGGATTGCAGTGTTCTGTATAGACACGAGCGAAATATGAGCCGCGTTGACGTCTATTAACCGTCAAACCCGGCGTCAAGGCGAAAACATGTCTGCGCATAAACGCCATAGATTTTTTTTACTGTTTTTCCAGTAAAATTCAGTTAATTTATTCAAGATAAAACAGGTACCAAAGCAGGTATGTATGTATGTATGTATGTATGTATACATATACACAGATATATACTGTATATCATTATCATTTGTATATATATGCGTGTGTGTCTTTTAGCCCGATGCCAATTTACGCCAATGCACTTTATGTAAACATTTAAACATTTTAAAATAAGTGTACTGTTATTTTAAAATAACAGTATCGTAACAATGGTATCGTAACAAGTACTAAAATGAATATTAACAATAGCATGAACAATGTGTCGGGTTTGAAAGTGTAAGAAAGTGTATGTGTGTGTATATACTATGTGCTATTACGGTAAGAAAGTGTGTGTGTGTGTTGCGGCGAGTGTGTGTTGTTTTTTATAAGCTGGATGCATCTCCTGTGTTTAGTGCTACTTCAGCAAACAGATCTCTGAAACTCCTACGCGTTCTCGGCGTCTCCAGCGAAACAAAAGAGACAAACGAAGAAGACAAAGCAAGAAACGTCTAAAAGAAAAAAGAAAACAGACAATGAAGGACAAAAGACACAGAGTCAGTTTAATTGAGTCTGTCATTTGGGTGAGCTCACCCACTTCCTCCTGCTATTGTGCGACTATATTTAGCACCGCGGGCCTTGTGGGCTTTTACACAGCAAAAGGCAGTTTCAGCCCATCACATCGGGTTACGTGACCCTGCCATTGAACCTGTGAGAGACAGTGACAGGGAAAACCAGAGCAAAATCAGCAGGGACAGGTGTATGACGATACCCTGTGTAAAGTTGATGCGGCTGCCAGCATGCCACAGCATCTGATTTACAGCACCTGATTGGATGCGATGCGACTTGCGGTTTGAGTGACGGATTCAGAGTCGCCCGTAAAGAGATTGCAGATGGCTGCGTTTCAGAACCTTGCTTCCTACACGGCATTCTTGATCGTTAAACAGGTGTAGTGGTCTCTGATTGCTCAATCTGAAGGTAGAAAGTGTCGTCTAGGTAGGCAGCTAGGTCGGCAAGATTTTGAAGCACAGTCATTGGATGTTAGACCTAACCTTGCACTAAACAGAGAAATTTCCCAACGGTACTTTTCCAGTAAATATAGCCATGAACCTGTGATTACATTCTGCCTGTGTTCTGCGTCCAGCCCAAAGGACAACACCGAACAGCACACTTTCCAGCAGAGTTAGCGCGTAGCTTAACCCGATCAATCGCACACATTGATCGCTGCAATTGAGGTTATGTCTGTACCGTTATCCAGGTTCTGGTCTGCTCATACCCGAGTCACACATTAGAGGATGGGTAATTCCTCAGTAAATATTCTTAGAGAAACGCTGTAATTACAAAAGCTTGTCGTTCTGGCTGAAGATGTCAGCCAGAAGTTCTGGATTGACTTCACATGCGCTCCGATGGGAGCTTCACTAAAACCATGACAACCACTGATTCAATGATGTTAAATATTTCACTCGAAAGAACATTTCAGGTCATTTGCGATGTAATATTTAGGCAACATATTCGTAGAAACGCCGTCGATTACCACGGAATAATTTGCTTATCAACTCTCCGCAACTTGCCCAGACTGAATAAAAAACCTTGGATAAATTAAATGAAACAAAACTTTTGCTTGGTATTAAAGCAAAGAGAGTGCGCCCAAATGAAATAAAACACTGTTATGAGGCAAAATCCACCCACAGGAATTAAACTGGTAACAAATAACTAGAAGTTTCTCTGTCTTACTTTCCTCCTGAATTTATACAAGCGCATTATAAAAATATAAGCTTCACATTCCTGTGGCACGCTAACAGTTACCACAGTAAAGCCATTAATGCAACTGTGGTTTCAATTCTTTCTTATAAATGTGTACCAACCTGAATTAACAGTAAAAAGTATCAATTTTGAATTCCTGCTAAGTCGTAAATAACCCACAATAATCTTTTAATTATGCCCCTGAACTCAAGCCCAGCTAACAATTTTAGGTTGTAGAAATGTTTCCGTTACATTTCCATTAGGGAACAAAACCACTAAAAAGTTATTTTGAAAGTTCTACGAAACATCCAGGTTTTTTTTAGACATTGTATTAACATTACTGCTTGTTTATGAGAACGTTATTTTTTATTCCGTAACGTTTTTAAAAACATTCCACCAACTTAACAATAAAGTTTTTAATATACGATATGTAATGTTAAACTTTGTAATTTAACATTAACATTTAACAATTCGACTAATGTTACTGCGAGAACTCTTGGATAACTCTGAGAAAACTTTTATGGAACGTTAGTCAACATTCTGAGAACATTCCCTGTTAGCTGGAAATACAGCATCAGTAGTCTAACAGTAAAGGATCTTGGCGTGTAACAGCGAGCTGCGGCTCTTTCACCAGCAAGTAAAGCACTTAACCCTCAGGATGCTCCGCGGGGACCGACAGCGCAATTACTGCACTGTAAGTCCCTGCAGATGAAAAGCGTCTGTTCAGTAGCGGGAATAATGGGGGAGTTTTTTCACATCACTGTATTTGTGTTTGACGACTCTGATGCGCTGCGTACAATTGAGAAGTCTTGACTCGCCGTTTGTGCTGCGCAAACAACCGGAGCTTCCGAGCGCGAATAAAAATGCACAGAAAGAGTGTCGACTACACGTGTGCAGAAAATCCTTCGGCTATAGTGTGCATGTTCGACGGAACGTGTCAGTGGGGTTTCGGGTCCAGATTGAGTTTCCCTTTTGTGTACACGCTGTGAAAATTGCTTTCGGAGCTGCGATTGCATGTAGAACGACACGTGTGAAGCATGTCCTGTGTGTGCGTTTGCTCTTTAAGCTGTAATTGCATCTGTAGAGTTGCGCTTCGGCCCTGGGTGATTTATGGCTGATGCCAGCACACAGCTAACAAGGGCAATAAATCCACCCACTTGCTACTGCAAAATGTGGGTGTGCGCGAGGGTGTGGATGTGTGTATATCCGTGGGTATTTACAAACATGCAATTATGTCATGCAGCGGATAATGCACTACCTTCTTGAGTTCTTCTCGCATCTCGCTGATATTTCATTTTCTGTCCTCATTCTTTCCATCAAACACACACACACACATTAAGTTTTCATGTTTTATGGGGACATTCCATAGTTGTAATGTTTTACACTGTACAAACTGTATATTCTATCCCCCTACACTAACTTTCTAAAACTAAAACTTTCTGCTATTTTAGATTTTCCAAAAGATCATTCTGTAAGTTTTAAAAGCTTGTTTCCTCATGGGGACCAAAAAATGTCCCCATAAGGTCATAATTTACTGGTGTTACTATATTTGTGGGGGCATAAGCAAATGCCACACACACACAGCTGTATGCAAACAGTCGAACAGACTCTTCATTGGAATACTGACTGGTGAGTGACACAGAGTGAGTGTCCTTTGACCTTGCTGTCGTAGCCTTTGACCCCACGGGTGTGACTACCCTCGGCCAGCGTCTGTGCTTGTGTGTGAGCGTGCATACAGATGAAACTTTCATGTGTGTGTGCACATAAGAAAAAACAGTGTTGAATAAAAACAAGGCACCAAGATGGATGAAGCTGTAGAAGACGCTTTGTAAAGGTTTGACATTCAGCCCTCAAATCGCCCCATAATAGACCTTACAACGAGTCGACCAAATGAAACCTTACAGCTGCAGGGTGTCATTTTTGCACCGCTAGCTGCGCCAAACAGAATTGCAAAAAGGCTGATTGTTTTCCAACACTTCATCAGCACGTAGATCAATCTCCACCTCACACTACTGGTTGAGCTTCATTGGAAACTCAAACAAACAGGCTGCAATTTCAGTCGGCCCTGTTACAGAACCACAAATGACTTGCTGCAGCTTTAAAGTCACCATGAAATCAAAATACACTGTTTTAAATATATATGAAATATTGCTGTGTTTATTATACGATTTAAAGCGCTAGTCATGTTTTTTTTAATTAATGTACCCTCGTAATTTTTTAATCAAAATCTGAAAATGTACTTCCCCTCTGGAACGGCAGACCTTCTCTGATGACATCAGCGTGTTGGCTTGGGCGGAGTCAAAGTTGTTAACCACTCCACCCCGACGGTTACTCGGCTATGAAACACTTACTTTTCTACAGCCAATCAATTTCCAATGGAAAAAAAGCCACGCCCTCGTTTCACGTTACAACACCGAAGTCAATTGGAACTTACGGTTCACGTGGACTTTAAAATATAAATTCTTTCCTCAGACCTCCTTGGTAAAAACTGCACCACAGTACCAAAGCCAAACCAGCGAACGTGCATCAAATACACATCTGATTAACTGGTGATTGCTAATCTTTAAGTCAAGCCTAAATCTGTTCATTTTTAAGGCCAAAATTTCATAATGAAATGACCTCAAACCCACACCCCTCAAACATCACGATTATGTCAACGTCAAAGGACCTATGCCTCAAAAAACAAATCACACCTCGAACCCTGTGAGTCAAAGCCTGGGGAATCATGTCCTTAAACACTCACAGTCGACTCACGGACAGACTTTGATCCACCTGCAGGCAAGACAGAAATCTCCCAAAGCCACACCTACCCGAGCCATAGGGCACAGAGCTGGGGTTTAGGGTGCTTTGTTGTGGAGTGAGTTTAAAAAGTAAAAGGTGGTTCTGTACCTGTGTGTCTGATATGTGCCCTTTATAAAGGCCACTGTGAACCCTCTGGTTTCAGTCATTATAGGAACGAACAGATATTCATGACTTTCCTGTCTTTTCATGACTCCCTCATTCCAGCGAAAGGTGAAAGTCCACAGGAGATCTGAGGGTCATTTTGAACCTCCAGATCATTTTCAAGGAGTCTGGGGGTGAGCAGACAGCACAGACACGCACACGCGCACCAATCTGCCCTATGAACCCCAAACTCTTTCATCCAATTTCTTTCTCCTTTCCTCTCAAATCTGTGTTCACATGCGGTGTCAGGCCTCGTCGACCTCATCTGCCCGTACACGGTTTCAACAATAACACACACATCGCATGTCGCACGCAGTATTTCATCGAACACCTCTTCTTTTAGGCCTCACGCTTTATTGTACCTCTGCCACCGACCAGTCTGAAAGATATAACTCACACTTCATCTAAACTCTGTGAATTCTTTGGGCTCAAACGCTGACATGATTTTAGGAAGCAGATATTTACATTTGGTGAAGAAATGTGAGTTGCGCTGGCAAAACTCACATGTTCTTGCTGTTTATTTGATGTTGCTATGCGGTTGCTAGAGGGCAAATGGTTGCTCGGTAGCTTCTTGTCAGCTCAAGTCAAACAGAGCCAAACCTAAACATTACTGACACACTGATCTCTACATATGGCTAGATGGTGCCTCCTTCTAGGTAAATCTACGGACTTTTTCACCTAATTTATTATCCGCCAAGTAAACACAGTAAGTCTGACACATTTCCTCAATAAGTCTAATGATCTGAGACGTCATTCATTCCTGTAGTACGAAAAAATTGAACAAACCTGTAACCTTAAGTATAAATGTATGAACTTTAAAGTCTGAACCTTACGGTGTTCCTGTAGCTCATTTGGTAGAGCATTGTGCTAGCAGCACAAAGGTTGTGGGTTTGATTCCTAGGGAACACATATACGGATCAAGTGCATATCTTGAATGCATTGTAAGTCACTTCGGATAAATGCGTCTGCCAAATGCATAAATGTAAATGAACAATAGTAACAATGATACTTGTCTAGCAAGCGCCACAGAAAACAACACTGGATACTAGCAGCTTTTGTTTTACACTGTCAGGGAAAAAGAATGACAAATGAAGAACAAATGAATGCGTTTGGGTCAGACAGAATGACAACTACAATAAATGTATAAATAAAGAGCTTCATTGGGCAAATCAGTCGCCAAGACAGAGTGTCAACATACCACACACACACTTGTATGCAGAAGTCATTACCCACTGATGCACACACATCCGCATGTACTCACTTTGTCTTACAAACAGAAAGCAAGGCAAAGACACACGATCCTATTAGAATAATGCATATTAATGTAACGCAGTGTATTAAACATTAAACCATCATGATATCAAAATTTGAATCGCTTTTCATTCGCTTCCCCCTCCATCTCAACTGTCAAAATGCGACCTAAATAAAATGTAGGCCAATGCAGTGTTTGACTGGCCCGAGGTGATAGACACACTACTGAAGCCTGTTCACTCTTTATTTATGAGTCCCAGGAAGTCCTTGTGAGTGACATATTGCAGTGTTTTACTTTTCCTTTTAATATCCAGTTCTGTTCGAAATCTAGTGACTGCAGCGCAAGCTACTTAATGCACCACAATGTTGCCAGCGAGAAGTACATGTGGTACCTGACCTCCATCTAAGAGAAAGCATGAAAACGCTGAATCATTTACACAACTCTAAGTTTAGCGTTTTAGCTCACACCGAATCGACAACATCGGCTAACTGTGCAGGCAAGCTAATGGACGCTCAACAAAACAGCATTTGTGACTTTACAATAAATGATGTGTCGTTAAACAACAGCACGTTTATCAATGAAACTGAAATTATGAAATGATCTGTTTAACACATACCCGTCTCCTCATCAATGGTGAATCTCCCCAGACCGCTGCCATCACGTATGGAATACTGCACCTCGCCATCCCTGCCTGTGTCATCATCCCGCGCCGAGACCTGCAGCACGGAGGTCCCGATGCGAGCGCTTTCCTTCACTGATCCATTCATGGCAAAATTAGAGAAATATGGTGCGTAGAGGTTTTCATTGACGTCCACCACTTCCAGCTCAACGAAGCTAACTGACAGGAGTGATACTGGTCTGCCTTTGTCTTTTGCTCTGACTGTCAGGTTAAAGAACTGCTGTGATTCGTAATCCAGCTCCTTCGTTAGCCGAATAGCACCGCTAGTCTTGTCCACCTCGAAACGGCCATCGTAGTCATTAGCAAGCGAGTATCTCACCTGCCCACCCAGGCCCAGGTCAGGATCTTGAGTGTCCAACCAAGCAATGACAGTGCCAGTTGGCAGGTCTTCAAGGGCACGGGCACTTACCACACTTGGTATAAACGCAGGAGGGCAGTCATTAACGTCCTCCAGTGAGATTTTTAGAGTCGTTACAGAAAATTGCTGAGCTGATCGCTCTGCCCTGTCTCGTGCTTCCACTTTTAATACGAATGATGGGACAAATTCACGGTCCAGTTGGCCTGCCACATACACGATTCCATTAGAGCTGTTAATGCCAAACTGTGATGTGCTAGTCAGTAGGGAATACTGGATCTCACCATTGAGACCTTGATCTTTATCAGTCGCTTCCACTTGGATCACCTCAGTACCAACGGGGGTGTTTTCAGGAATGAGGGCGTGGTAGCCGCCATCTTGAAGAAATTGCGGGGCGTTGTCATTTGCGTCTGCTATGTAAATTGTAAGAAGCCGCCAAGTGGATCGCTGCGGCTGGCCTAAATCATACAGTGTGATGTTGAGAAGGTATCGGTCAGTCCTCTCACGGTCTAATGGAAGGAAAACACTTATGACGCCATTCAGAATTCCAATTGTGAAGCAGCTATCTGTGTTGCCATCAGCTATGGAGTACAACAGCTGTCCGTTGAACCCTGTGTCACCATCGTAAGCCTTTACCTGAAACACACTCATGCCAACCTCCACATCCTCACGCACAGTGATGTCTGTCGGAAAAGATCTGTCAAACTGTGGCGCCTGACGGTTCACAGAGAACAGGTCGATAAAGCCTTCCTCTATTTTGGGTTTGCTGTTAGCTTTGGCCTTCTTCAGAAGCTTCTCAGCCAGGCGCTGGGCTACTCTGGTTTCTGTGCAACTAAAGCTCTTGGGTGGTGTTTTCCCTTGCACTACGGATATGTTCACAAACATAGCATCTGACAAGTGCTCTCCATCCGTGGCAGTAATTTTTAAACTGAAGGAGTTTTTGGGTGCAGCCGTAGTGAGCGAGCGATACAAGGTCATGACACCAGAATCAGGATTTAACTCAAAATACCCTCGCTCGTTCCCTGAGAGAATCTTATATTTGACCAGCTCTAGCTCATCAATATCTATGGCAGACATTGTGGTGATCACCTCACCGACTGGAAGTTCCCTGGAGATCACACCTACACAGGCCACTTTCTCAAACAGGGGCTTGTTATCGTTAACATTCTCTAGATGCACCGTAACGTTGACTTCGCTCTCACGCCGGTAGGGTGAACCCCAGTCCGAAGCGCGAACCACAAAACTGAAGCTCTCTGGAAAAGATTCAAAATCCAGCTCTTGTGTTGTGGTGACTGCACCGGTGAACTGTTGCACACTGAAGGGTAACGATGTCAAGCTCGCCATGCTGTATGTGATGTAGCCGTTTTCCCCATGGTCACCATCAGAAGCAGTCAGCACAACAACTGTGGTGCCTACCGGAACACTCTCATTGACAAATACTTCATAGGACTGTTGAACAAATGTAGGCGCATTGTCGTTGGCATCTTCTAGAACGACCCGAACCTTGACCCTAAGGCCGCTGTCTACTTCTAGCACCTCTAGTTCAAACACTTGCTGGGTGAGCTGGGTGAGCCAACGTACCGTGCTGATCACCCCTGTAATGGTGTTGATACTGAAGAACACTGAGTCCGCAGAAGGTGTAAGGATGTACTCTGCATCATCAGGTTCTGGCTGGAGCTTTACAGCCTCCACAACAGTGCCAGGTGGGGCAACTTCACTCAGGAGAACTTGGTATTCATCCTTTAGAAACCTGACCTCCGTTGGGGCTGGTCGTGACAGCCGTAGATGCACCACATGAACAGAGGAGAACTTTTGAGGTGTTCCACGATCTCGAGCCTGCAAGCTGAGGTTTAGTCCAAACGGATAGCTATCCCAATCAAACTGATCAGTTGCACGAAGAACAAACTCATTAGAACCTTCCTGACCAGTTTCCTCCTCCATCACTATGTCCTCACTTTGCACTTCTGTCCTTTCAATGCTGAAGTTCTCAAGAAGGTCACCAGCCACAATGGACACAGTCTCGACCTCTCCATTAACCCCTTCATCAGCATCCTCTACAGTGACCACTGCAACAACAGGGGATTTCTCCGTCCAAACTGGTGCTAATGTTACAAAACTCAACGTAGGTGCATGCTCATTAATTCTTTCCACATGGACAAACAGTTTGGCTGTACTGCTAACGCCATTATTTCCATACAGCTTCATTCCCCGGTCCACAGCTTGAATCTCCAGATCGTATCGGCTCTGAGTGTCAACATCTAGCTTTCCACTGAGTGAAACAATTCCGCTAGTTGGGTGGACAGCAAACAACTCCATTCGCTGTTTAAAAAAGTAGTAAAACTCTCCATTTGAACCAATGTCGGCATCCGTGGCAGTTACCTGGGCTATGCTGGTTCGTAGTGGTGTGCTTTCAGCAATGGTGACAGAGTAGGTAGTGGGGGAAAACAGGGGTCGGAGGTCATTCATATCCAACACCTGCACGCTAACTTTAGTCCAGGCCTCCAGCGTATCCCCCTTTATGGAAGCTTTGACTGTCAACATATAGTTATCCTGAACTTCACGGTTCAAGATGGCAGCATTTCCCCCTTTGGTTCGTATCCGCAGGAAGCAGAAATCACCCAAAGTGTACTCCTCTGCCTTAAAGAATCCCTCTTCGTCTCCAGAAGTGATGCGGTATTTCACCTCCCATGAGTGCTGGTAGAGAGGGATGCCCATGCGCACCTGGCTGGCAGCGTAGGTGCGGGCAGCAGAGTTCTCATAGACCGATGCATGGTACAGTGGCTGGGTGAACTGTAGGCGTGGCCTGTCACCTTGGCAGTGGCCTGGAGGCAGACAGAAGAGTAGCAAGGAGGCCAATTGTAGGAGAATGGCCCATACGCCTGCCCAAAGGGCCATGCTCACTGCCGTCCCATCACCAAAGCCATCCTGAAGAGAAAGAGACAGAGAAAAAGAGTCGTTAGTCAGTACAGATGACATGACAGTACAACCTGACCTTTCAAATCTAAAGGTCAAAGGTTAAAGGTGATCAGTCAAATAGATCAATCACAACAAGCAGAAGTCCTCATGTACTAGAGAATGAGTGGCAGCCAGGGACCTGCAGGCCCAATGACATCACTACCCAGGTCTCAAAATGGACACCGACACGCAATTACATACTAGAGATAAACCATGAGGACGCGATTCAAAAACATTCACACAGACACACACAGGGAAAAAACGGCAGCAAAATGCAAGTCAGGAACAAAATAATTATAGAGAACGAAATATCAAAAATACAATCCATTAAAAAACGGACACACACACATATTCATGCTTTTACAAAGTTAACAAAAAAGCCCTTGAGAAAAGCCAAATAATTTTGTGAAGTTACCTAAATGTGAAAAATGTTGGAAATTTCAGAAAAACACCATTCTGAAAAAAGTATTCATCATTTTTAAAATTAAAAAAAAAAAAAAAAGGGTTTCTTTCAAAAGTAGGATTTGATTTTATTACAATTATGGTCTATGGTGCTTATTTAGATTTGTATAGCTAGTGAGATTAAGTTTGCAAATAACATTCGTTGCCTGTGTGTATACCAGTTCTAGTTTTAGACACTGTTTTGTGCGCACCCTGAGGGATGGTTAGGATGTGTTCCAGTCCACAGCAATGCAACACTGTCGCCACCACACACACACACACACACACACACTCACACACACACACTCAATGGCCACTTACAAACACTGAATACACACACAGAGTTGCTGTGGTCAGCCCACACATGACTCAGCACACACACACACACATTTCCTGTTCCACCTCTAATGATATCCTAGGGCACACTCACTAACCCAGTCTCACAAATTGGAAAAGACACAGAAACACACACTACTCAAAATGCACAGATCAGCTTATTTTATCTCTCCGGGTCTCTCTCTTTCTCTCTCTCTCTCTCTCTCTCTGTCCGTCATACTCTTGTGCTCTTGCTTTGTGTCCACATAAACACTGACAGACAGACTGTCAGATTAAAACCAGCAGTCGTTTTGGAGGAGTCAAGGTTCAGTACGCAAACCGCATCTTGTCTCCCCTAAAGCCTTGTTTAGACTGACCAAACCTCTGGTTCAGAGGGCCGGAGATTTTACACACAATAAAAACACATACAGTGAAGCAAACACAAAACCCACAGTACACACACACACACACACACACACACACACACATAAACGATTTCAAAATACCCGGCTTACAAATATAGGTTCTAAAACATTTTCCAAACATTCCATTTTGGTTAAAATGTACCAAGATGGCGGCTACCATTTTTACCAAGAGAAACAGCTTTCAATAAAGCATTAAGCCATGAGGGATTGTGTGTTTTTACCACAGTTACGAGTATCATGATAGGACAATGTTTAATGAGTAATTAAATTTATTAATCAAACATATTTTTCTGCCAAGTAACATAGCATAATATCATTAGCATAACTGTAGGCTGTTTATGGTTGCCAGGCAATGCAGCAAAATTAACCAAATAAAACGCATTATATTAACATACAATTGATTTAACTGATGACTCGGTTAGCGTTACGTTCTCGTTAGCTAAGATTCTCTAAAAGTTCTCTTGAACAAACAACGATCTAGCAGCAATGTTAGTACAACATTTATAAACAATATATCATATCAAAAATGTTATTCTTAAATTGCTAGTAGAATGCCTTAAAACTACAAACGTTTTAAAACGTTCTTATAACCAAGCAATAAGGTTAAAACAACATCTAAAAATCGGAAAGCTTTGAACATTCCTAGAACATTTAAAATAACATTTTGTTACTTTGTTACTGGGAATGTTAGGGAAATGTTTTTGCGACCTAAAAGTGTTAGCAGAGAAGTCTGTGTTGTTGGTGTGTTTATTACATCTTTAACATGCACATCTGTGTTTCCTGCATTTCTTTTCTGCATCTTTCTGTTGCATTGTTACTGCATGCCGCATCAAGCACTGGAAGAGCCATGATGCCTGATTAGCAAACAAGCTAATTATGAACTGGTTCTTTTTGATGCCTCACTGAGATTCACAAAAGAATCATGAACTCATGAACATGTTAGAGGTTTGAATTAGACACACTAGCACTAATACTAGCGAAATTCTAAAAACATTTGCATACAGTTGCCTGCTAAGCAGAACATAATACAAAACATGGCCACTGTCATCACCTTATTGATTAAACAGACTCGAACACCAACACAATATGAAACACAAAATATAAACGACACACAAACAAAGTACAATAACAAAAACTATCAATACAAAGCCATTATCTACGTAAGCACAAAATATTATCAATACAAAAAGCCATTGTAGCGAGAAACCGTCGATACAATGGCACACCAAAACAGCCACTACACATTTCTACCATAAAACACACACATTAACAAAACGTATCTACTGTGAGTCTCGTTTCCAGAAAGGATACTAAACATTGTGTTGGCTCGATGACACAGACAAGTTCAACAAACACATACTGTAAAGTAAAACTGCATTAAAGGTCACGCTTTGTATTCTCTTGTCTGAAGGAAAATGAGTGTGTGTTTATCTGCTGATACACGGTTATCTGTAAACTGCATTATAATCCGTTCACTGACAGCTCAGAGTTTAAGAAAAGCCGCAGCGCTCCACTGCATACGAATGCGCGTGTGCTATGTGACAACCGGTCCAATATTCTGAGAGACACATAGAGGAAGTGATGTAGAACAAAGAACATTTCCATAACAGAGAGAATTCTAAATCACTAGTGTGTGTGATGCAGAACGTGTGTTTGTGTGCGTGATGTTCTGATATCTATAGACTGCGGTATAATCCTTTCAATGACAAATTTGCTGTATAACAAAGACTAAATTGGCCAAGGAGGTGCATAATACCCTGAGAAAGCTATCTGTTCTCAAATTCTCATGAATCTTAAGGGCACTTGTTCACTTGTTCAAATCCCGCCCCCTGGAAGAAACCAATCTGGATTCTGTCATCTTTGCTTATGGGAACAACAAAAGTTTTCAAGCCAATCACCTGAGACGTAAATGGCATGTGACTAATCATTCCAAAACTGATTGGCTGATGGCACCACCTGGCTATCCTGTGCAGGGAACCTATAAGTGCATTTTAGTACACGTTGCAAAAGATGTATTTACACATAAGTCACATTTATGCATTTGGCAGACACTTTTATCCAAAGCAACTTACATTGCATTATACTATACATTGATTCTGAGTATGTGCAATCCCTGGGATCAAACCCATGACCTTGGTGTTGTTAACGCCATGCGCTAACCACCGAGCTACAGGAAAGCTTAACACATGGCTACTTCTGAATGGCCGTCAATGGAAAACTGGCGTTTTATGACATATACCAGCAGGGGCAAACTGGGCTGTGCCAATCAACTAAATCTTAACCCCTTCAAACTAGCCCACTGCTTCTGTGTGTATATTACTGTTTTTGTGTGTATGACAACAAATCTAATATTCTCATACAGGAAGTGAAGTAGAACCAATAAACTCTTCCATGACAGGGACAGTTCTGATGGACTGTGTGTGTGTGTGTGTGTGTTTATGAATGTGTGTGGGGTTGTTTTGGTGTCATTAATTGGAGTGGGTTCTTTATTGCTTCTGGCGGTCTTTTCTGTCAGCATGCTGTCAGTCTGAGCCAAAAATCTCTACACACACACACACACACAGTTTTCTCACACATGCTACAGTTAAATGGATAGCACTAACAAGCAGAGTAGTGTGTGTAAGAGGGCAACAGCAGTGTGCAGTGTGTGTGTGTGTGTGTGTGTGTGTGTGTGAGAGGGAACTTTTGTGTTATAGTGGTCTCTCTTGCCATCATGTGAACAGCAGAAGCCGAGCAAAAACCCCACATAGGAAACGAGAGAGAGAGAGAGAGAGAGAGAGAGAAAGTGTTCAGAGTCAAGAGAGGAAGCACAGAGTGAATATACTATACATAAGATAAAACAGAATAAGTGAAAAGTGTGTGAGTAAGAGATTGAGACACCTTGTGTATTGTTATGTGTTCTCCTATGTGTTGTGAAATGTTATGCTGTACTAAGTTGTGTTAGGCTATTTTGTGTTGAGCTGTACTGAATTGGGTTGTGCTGTGTTAAGCGGTGCTGTGTTGTGTAATGCGTTGTGTTAAGCGGTGCTGTGTTGTGTAATGCGTTGTGTTAAGCGGTGCTGTGTTGTGTAATGCGTTGTGTTGGGCTGTGCCTTGAACTGTGCTGTGTTAAGCTGTGCTGTGTTGTGAAATGTGTTGTGTTGTGCCTTGAACTGTGCTGTGTTAAGCAGTGCTGTGTTGTGTTGTGTTGGTAAACAGTAGTGTGTAGTTATGTGTTGTGAAATGTGCTGTGTTGTGTTGTTTTGTGCTTTAACAACCGTACTGCACTACTGCAACATCTCACGGATGAGCGTCCCTAATTTAAACGTCGATACGTCAGATGTGTTTAAGTGTGTTTGTGTGTCTGTCTGACCTGGATAGATGCACCTGTTTGAAGTTTTTCCTCAAGCTAAAGCCAGAAAAACACCTTTAACAAACGATCACAGCTTTTAGCCTTAATAAACATTTGTGTGTGTGTGTGCGTGTGTGTGCAGGCAGAGGAAAAGCCTTTTGATTTCTGGATGTTTACTGAAAAATGCACCTTTACCACATAATGAAGTCTGAGAGAGAGAGCGAGAGAGAGAGCGAGAGAGAGAGCAGGGTAGAACACAAATGGAGTAAACAGGAAATATCAAAATGAAATACAAGGTGTTAGGGCTGCGCAATTAATCACAAAACAATCAAGACTGCCGAAGAAATATCTCCAGACATGCAAAAAAAAGCTTTTTTTAGCCAGGTTTTGGAGTTATTTTGGAATTGCCAGATGCCCAATACACACTGCAAAAGCAGACACAGTATAAATGAAAGATTTATTTAAATTTAGATATATAAGATAAATATCTTCATGCGAATTTACTTAAATGAAATCAGCTATTGCAATATCAGATGGAACGATCAGCGATTATGATTTCTGTCTAATTCTCGCGACCAAAAAAGGTGTGATGGGACGGTTCACATTGTATCGCCCGTGTTACAGTTTCTGAAACCGAATCTCTGCGTGTTATCAGTATCTCTGTGAGAACAACAGTGACAGTGTGAAGGTTGTGTTCAACATCAATCAATCTAAAGAATGAAGACACCCCGTTTCTGTGTTCTAGTCCAGCAGTTTTGTGTGTCACACACACACACACACACACAGCTTCTTGTTAGCATGTAAATGCCTTCACAGCTCGGTGGTCGCTATAGCGTCATGTTGAATTCAGGCCATTCTGTCGCAATCCGTTTCAAATCAAAACATTTTTCTCAACACCCCACACTGAGAAAACGGCATCCACATACAAATCTGGACTTCACAAGATCTCCTGGTAAAGCCGTTCTTTAATGATAAAACGTAATTTTTTAGATGCAGTTAATATGACATTAGTCAATGGGATGGTCATCGTTTTTAATTTCAACACTATACAGCGTTAATATAATCCATAAACTCTTTGTCTTTAAACTTTGTGACCGTCGTTTATTAACATCCCGGCTTCGGAAACACAGTGACGCAGAGATCAATGCACTCTGGGAGTCGTTAGGAATAAAAATGTGAACCCATGAAGTATCAGAGCACAGATGGTGCCGTGTGATTTTTACACTTGATTTGTGTTTAAGCAGCAGAAAGCAGCTTTGACACTGTTAGTTCACTCATTGTCTCTGGAAGTTTGTTGAGCTGTGAAGCAGATGTGACAAAGTTTTGATGCTTTTTGCGTTGGTCTCTGCTGTTGTACAAGTGCTTCTGTAACATTTCCATTAAGTAACAAAAACAAGGTCATTTTTTAAGACATTGTATTAACACAATTGCTTGGTTATTAGAAGGTTGTTTGAACATTTTTAATTCTGTAACATTTTTAACTGTAACTGTTCCACTAACTACTTACAAATAACATTTTTTATATGTGATACATAACTTTACAGAAACAATCTAGTTGCTGTTTTTGATTACTTTGAAAAAACTTTTAAAAAATTATTAGCCAACGTTCTGAAAACGTTTCCTGTCACGTGAGGTGTTAGTTTGTGTTCCATTGTGTTGTAGTATTTCTGCTCTTTGCCATGTGTTGCCATGTGCCAGTCATGTCATGTTGGTCTGCGTTGTGCTGTGTTGTGTTAAACTGTGCTGAGACATTCCATTGAATCGATTAGACTGATTAGATCTGTGTGTTATTGTGAGCAGAAATCTGAGATTTGGTCACAAACGCATTCATTCAATCCACAGCTTGATCCACACACGCTCGCACACAGATGTAAACCTGTGTCCCAAATCTCTGTGTAACAGCATCTCTGCATCTTTCCTCTCCAGGAGTCACTGAAGTCCTGACACATCACTGCAGGTCTCACCTACACATGAAACCTCGACGTGCTGCTGGAATAACAATCGCTCGCTATCACACAATCGCACACATAAACACACTTTACTCCTCCTGAGGGGAGACGACCTACTTCTCTCTCTTAGAGCTGTGAGGCGATCGGGAGAGAGAGAGAGAGAGCTGACAGAGAATGTTTCTCTGACCAGAAATCCTTAGAGATCTGATCCTGAGGCGGTTAGGAGACGGAGTTCATCTCACACACACACAGGAATGGACGGCTTGTTTGCAAAACCCCCAGAGAGTGTGTCAGTTTTGCTGTAATGGAAGAACAGAGCCAGAAAAGACAAAGAAAAGAGAAAGGAAGCGCATAATATGAAAGACAGAGAGAGAGAGAGAGAGGGCGAGGGAGAGAGAGTCGGAACAGCTGCCAAGACTGATCCTAACGGTCATTTAGTGTCTCACAAGAAAGAAGAGAAAGTAGGGGAGAGAGAGAGAGAGAGGGAGAGAGAGAAAGAGAGAGCTGCATTGTTTTGTATTGTACTATGCTTTATGGTGTTATGTTGAGTTGCACTGAATAGTGTTATGTTGTTTAGTGGGGTATTGTGTGTTGCCCTATTGTTGTGTTACACTGAAATGTAGCGACACAATCTCATGGCAATTCATAACTGCTTTCTATTCCTTTGAATTTGGTGCATAATTTGTATTAAATTGTTTCGTCTCATTCAGACGTTTTTGTATGATTTGTTTTTACCCCAGTGATGGTTAGCTTTAGGAGTGTGGTTGGGAGCAGATCTTCCTGCTTGCTTTTTTCAAATGATAGTACAATTTTGTACAATTCACAAAATCATACAAAATCGCATTTTACCGCGAGACCTGGTTGCTGTGTTGCGCTGTGCTTTGTGGTGTTGTAGTTGTGTTACGTTGTGTTTTACTGAGTTGCTGTTGTGTTTTATTCTATTTTACTGAATTGTGTGAGAGAGAGGCAGAGGTAAAGAGAGGGTGAGTGAGTGAGAGAGGTTGAGGGTACACACAGAGAGCGAGGAGGTCAGGGAATGAGGGAGCCCATAAAAAATGAAGGAACAGCGTGATGAGGGTGAAGGAGAGAAAATGGGAGTACAGGAAGGGGCAGAGCATGATGATGAATGAGAAAAGAATGGGCGAGAATGAGTGCGACAAAAAGCGTAAAGTTACCCCAGTAGGCAGATTCAGAGCAGCAGCACTATTTCTCGGAGCGGCTGCAGTATTTCTTTTTAATCTGCCCTGCTGTAAAGAAAATATACAGCAGAAATCTCTTCTGCTGTAGAGAGATAGAGAGAGGAAGAGAGAGAGAGAGACATATGGAATGAGTGCACCAGAACAATGATGACGAGACGGGCCAAGCATCATCGGAGGAGGGCAAGACTGTGTGTGTGTGAGACTGCATAAGCACGCTGGAACCCACAGTGGAGGAATTCTCCTTTTGTGTTTTTAATTGTGGTCACCAGAGGCCTCATTGGCTGTTATCACGGCTCTGCTTATTGGCTGACAAAACACTGCCGTGTTTCGATTGGCCCCCCGAGAGTCAGCGGCATCAGGCCACGCCCATTTTCCGTTAGAGAGCTCATTGTTATGCGGCATCTTCACGCTGCGAGATCAAAGTTGGTCTGTACACAAATTCCCGAAATATTTACCCTTCACACTGCATTTGTGAGCAATATTTACATCTACTATGCATCTCATTAGCATTCACCTTTCATTCGCTGCTTAAAAATGAAGGATTTGCATTTGGAAATTTGCCTAAAATGTGTCTCGTTTATAATGAGGTTAGGAAAAAATACCAGACAGTCATTTTTTTAATTAATAACTTTCACTTAGAGCTGTTTACTTGTTTTTGCACTTTTCGTCCTATCTGCCCCTTTGATATATATATATATATACACACACATATAC
>JAZGTJ010001066.1:4155-34669 GCA_036877575.1 Botia almorhae | reverse complement strand
CCCACACACACACACACACACACACACACACACACACATATATATATATATATATATATATATACACATACATATACACACACACATATATATATGTATGTACTGGGGTTTGTTACATAAGAGCGCATGTTAAAGTCATTTAACTGACCTGTGGGTTCGCAATGCACTTCCCAGCTACATCACTTGGCATAATAATACCTCATATATTTACATAATAATATAACATTGGTGTGTTTCAGTGTACGCTGCCGTTTTATAAAAACTACAAGCCACTCATTTGTGCACTACAAGGATTTTACCACGTTTGCGCGCGCTACCGCTCTCTCCATACCTCTCGAATCAAAACCTATAATGTCAGATACTGGCATACATTTCTAATGGTATCTTATTACAAACACACACACAGAAGCTGGCCGTCCCAGTGCGTTATGGGAAATCTCAGCCCCCAGCGGATTGAATTCCACCTCCTTTTCCTCGCTTTCTCTCTCTCTCTTTATTTCCATCTCTGCTTCTCGCTGTTATCTGATCCTCCCTTTGTTACTGCGTCTGCGAGCAGCTGAAATTTCACACGCTTGTCAAATCGCACTTATGCGCTTCACACACACAAATGCTTCATATTGTGTCTGAAAGTCACGGCTAAATACATTATTACACTTAGTTTAGTTTAGTAGTTCAGTGCTAGTTTAGTGTACACATATGCATCGTGCATATATACCACCACACTTTAATGTAAAACATACACTCAGTTTACTTATACATAAGTTTACATATCTATGTAAATGAGGACATACCGATCATGTTATTTATGCTAACTCCAATAATACTGACTATAACCTAACCCAAACATTCAACATAACCCAAAAAATGCTTCTCGGTTTTATAATATAAAAGTTATATATATTTGATGTCTGAATCGTTTTTCCAAATGTGCCTAAAGGGAGGATTTGTCAGATACAGCTTACTTCTAGGGACAAATGTGTCCTTAAACCACTGCTAAGTAAACCCCCCCACACACACACCAACGTCTAAAGCTGATATGTGTGTGATATATAACCATTGCTCGTTAGCTCCAGACTGTCTTGATTAAACAGTAATAACATTTTGAAATGATAGATCAACATTAAAAGGAAACTTTGCGTTTATGTAGCCTTTGACATTCAGTAACCCAAGACACACACACACACACCCAGGACAGATTCCATATGTGCAATCACAAACAGCTCATGCACACACTCCAACACACACGCAGTAAGGAAATCTGGTAAGTTCATTACATATAGTAAGAAACGAGGCCTGCTGTACTGAGCTTTAGAAGGGATATCAATTACATCCAAAAACAAATGACACACACAAACACACACACACAGGCTTGAGGTCTATGTCATGTCTACTCTGAACACCCAAATAACCTGAGGCTTAAGAAAAATATCTCAATCAGTCTCTGCTTATAATGCTCAACGGTCTGCAATAGCCATTAAACTCAGTGTGTGTGTGTGTGTGTGTGTGTGTGTGTGTGTTTGAGTGTATTAACAGAAAGACAGTCCATCTGGAGCTGATCTTTCACATTTAATTCTAAAGAAAGAAGCAGTCAATGAAAGCAGCAGCATGAAGGATGAAGAGAGAGAGCGAGAGAAGAAGTGAGTGAGTGAGTGAGTGAGTGAGAGTACGAGAAAGAGAGAGAGCAACAGACTGCATATTTGGATGTCTAGAGTGGCTGTATTGTTGGTCATTGTGAAAGTTTCTACATCTGACTGGAATCCCTGCTGTTACAGACATCGCAAGCCACTGCGGCATCTGACTACCAACATGAATAGAGGGAAAATCATTTTTAATATCAACTGCAGCCGTGTATGAAGCCTCATATTATGAGCTGGGTTTCCTGGCATCATTAGTGATGTTTGTTAAGATGAGCGCTATTGCTCATACTCAGCCTCACCCTAACCGTTACATTTTGGCACAGACACCTGTCTCACAGCGTCTGTGCTGTAGACATAAATGATATCTCAAATCAATACTTTCCTAAGCTGGTTTAAGCTATTTTTAGCACCGTATGTGGGCAAAGGCAAATCATATTGAATATCAGCATTGCTCACAGTAACATCACCCATCACTGCCTATTTGAGAGAAGTTTATCAACTTTTAGGCTTATCAAGTTTATTGTCGCGTTCCCAACACGCCCACGGTCGCCAACGGTTGTCGTCGCTGGAAATCATAAACTCTTATTAAAAATGAAAGACCAGCTGCATTGTCGCTATGTAAGTAAATTCATCCCCCCAGCCCTTGTAGGAGTGAGAGAGCCTGTTATTGTTACTTCATTCCTCAGTCGTCCACTTTTCTGTTCCATCTCTGCCAGCTCAGTAAGGCATTCCCTTTCTCTCTTTGTGTGTGTGTGTGTTAGGGGTTATCAGTCAAGTCAGTATAGTCAAAAGTAAGCTCGGTCTCTAAAGACATGTCTAAATGTCACACACACACACACACACACACACACATTGTCTGCAAAGAAGAGGCCTGTGAAATCACTTACTATAAGCAGGTCGCCTATGTAACTCAAAACTTTACAGAACACACCCTCTTCTTAACCTCCACACAGACACACAGACAGACATAGACACACACACACACACACACTACAGGCTATATAGACTCAGACATTACAATTCATTTACACACACACAAGCAGTCACACAAATATTGAGTTAAGTAAGACTCGATTGACTTGTCTCCTATTCTCTCTCTCAAGAGGAAAAAATAATTAAATACATTATGCGCACACACAATCGTCATCTGCAGGACTACTTTAAAATAATTGTGTGTGGAAGTTCAAGTTAAAGTTCTCCATCTAATCACAAATGTCAATAACTGTATTTTCTCAGGCTGATTGTAATTACTTTTGGTCATTTGTGACTTTGTGTCTCAAGGCTAGCAGTCGTTTGAAGCACGTGGCTGATGATTGGTCGGTAGTCATTAGATTTGCATATGATGATTGGCCAGCGGTCAATAGATTCATATCTGATTACTGACCAGAGGTCATTAAATTTGGGTCCGCTAACTCGCCGGCATTCAGTAGATCAGTGACTGCTGATTGGCTGCCGTTCAAAAGATCCCTGGCTGATGATTGGCTAACTGTCAGTAGATTTTTATCTGACGATTGGCCAGCAGTCAGTGGAGCCTGATGATTGGCTAGAAGTCAACAATATGTTATTTAAATTAACAGAACCTTTGACCTTTTCTCCTCCGACTTGTGTCAATAGCAGAGTTGGGGTCATGCTGTCCAAGTTCAACATGTAAATCTGCACACGCTGATCCTGGAACCTTTATAGAGTGCCAGTATTTTTTCCTCTATGTCAAAGTGAGGATTTTACACAGTATGTAAGCCAGCTGTGGTTTCGTACCGAGACATTTGAATATATTGGGGCGCTGACAACCCCAGACATGTTATTTATATTCTGCTGTGGAGTAAAGACTGGTAGAATAATAGACTTAAAACTGGCAGAGGAACAGTATGATTGTCCTTTCCTGGCCAATAATCCAAGCTTAGATGTATTACATTCTGTTGGGTTTGAGCGGAAAGCGTGCAATTCCTCCTGATGCGTGTACGAGACTTTTAAAAAGCACTCAGGAGTTTAAGTAGATCACAGATCAGGACTTAAGTAGATCGTAGTACTTTCTATCCCTCTCTCGCTCTTTCTCTCTCTCACACACTGTGACATCCAAGGACAAACCCCAATCAGAGACAAAACCAGGCTACTTTACTAAAGCACGCCTGAAGGACAAAAGCTTTTTCCCACCTGTAAAGCACACTCACACGCGCACGCCCTCCGCTTAGAGAGACTCAATACGGGTCAGTTTAAGAGCTAGTCCGCTCGTCCACTTTACCTGAGAGATTAAATTCACTCTCTTCTATAAGAAAACCACGACTGCTTCCTCCTACAGTACGCGCTCACACCCGTGTTCTCACTGACCTGTGAATCCCCCATCATTCTTTGAAAGCTCTATTAATACATTTCAGGTTCATCACACTCTGATAGCTGTACAGAAAGCCTTTTATACTGTATGCGTGCGCCGCACACGCAAACATCCAGTAATTAGGCGCGAGCTCATACATTATCTGAATATTACAGTACATGGTACAGCGAAGAAACCTGCCTTCATTAACATGAAATTAGGCTACACGATAAGGCGATTCGGTTCACCTAGAGAGAGCCGTCTCTGGGGATTTGTTCCTGGCTGTAAATTACGTTTTTAAATAAATAATAAAAGCGAACCTATTTTCTCCAAACCTCTGAAATATTTAATTATCGCAGAACTCGTTTGATTAGCTCTGAAATAGCTACACACCACAGCCCATTTTACCCGCGAGAGTGTTGTGTCGTAAAATCAATTGTGATTGTATTACATTCCAGAAGTACAAATAATACATTCAGGTTTTGATTTGATTTAATATTTTTGATTCCAAGTTTGGGTGAATCTCACAAATCCTGTACATGTCCAGGTGATTTGATTTGCTCATAAATGTCTATAAATGAAGATTTGACACAATATTGCCCATTACTTTTGTGTCAAGTAAGCCCCTCCCTTCACCATATCACATAATGGTAATATTTTTGGATTGGATTTGACTGATGCAAATGTAAATAAAAAAAAATTGTGTATTGTGGTTATGAGAATGCGATGATCCAACATTCTAAGAAAGCTGAATAACGTTCTCTAAAAGTTCTCAAAAAGATTCTCGAAGTAACGTTAAAAGAACATTTTTTAATGTTATATACCATGTATTAAAAACATTGTTCTTAAGTTGCTAGCGGAACCTTTTAGGAAAAATACAAAAACTGGAATTTTGAACGTTCCTAACATTTTCAATATCACATTTTTAATGTTTTTAATAATTTATGAAAACATTAGGGAAATGTTCTTACAACCTATAATCATTAGCTGTGCCACTGAGACAAATAGAGGAAACGGATGCGTTTGCTGTTAAAAAAAGAAAAAGTGATCTGTGCATGTTTTAGTAAGAGCCACCCATTTGTAAGACCACAGTGCAAACGTTGACCAGCAACCAAAGTTAAACTAAACCATCAGCCTACACGTTAACATTTAGTGTTAAACACACAAACGCTGAAATTTCAGATTCAACAAAATCACCTCAAATAATAAATAAACACCTACATGTCTAAACATGGGTGTGTAAAATCAGGACACAGCGGAGAGTGAAAGATAACGTGAGGTCTGATTGAGACGAGCTGCAGTACACTGATCCACAAACACACACAGCAGTGTCTGGAGACCTTCAGAACAAGCCATGACCGAGGATCTGCTTTGAGGCTAGCCGCGTGGTGTGACATCCACACAAAAAGCGCATCAGATCAGATTAAAGAAGGGCACCGTCGCAGACGTGTTTTTGGCTTAACCTGTCGCGCTGTCACATTCAATGACGACTTCAGGAAGATGGAACCGAATGTTCTGATCCGGGGCTTTTGTTTCGTTGTTTTGAGGCATTTCGGGTTCCAAACCCCATCACGAATTTGGATCCAGAAACTGTTCTGATGGAATTACTGGTGCTTCTCCAAATGTGAATCTCAGACTACTGGAACCTCTGTGTGTTGCTTCATTTGGACGGAGGCCTAAAAGATGAGCTTGCGGGTGGTAAACAAACTGCTGCTGCCACAGACACACAGAGGGCGACTGTGGGCCATCGCAGAACACCAGAACATTACAATAAAACTCATGCCTTCTTCTACACTGCCGCCATCATGAGCATTACACTCCATACAGACGGTCTATATATAATCTAAATACATAACCTCACTTTTCACACTGCTATTGTATCCTGCTATTGTATATCATTTTAAACCAATTTGCTCAGATTTATTAGAAGGACCCCAATTAGAAAGGCCCCAATATATGGTTAAGTAAACCCACCCAACACACACACACACATTATGCAGATACACACATTCTAAATTCTGCACTATATATTAAAAAGCGCGTCTTTGGGCCGCAATTCAGCATAAATGACTGAACGATTATCATGATTTATTTGTATACAGTATTATTATTTGCACTTCTTGTTGGACACTAACTGAATTTCCACGCACAATAAAACTGAACGTACTCTACTTTAATCTGATCTTTACAAAGAACACTGCCAATGACAATGTCACAAATCTGGCAGTCTGATGAAGTGATGCGGCCTAATCAATCATTTAACAGACAATTACAACTACATTGGCAGCATCACTGTAGTACAGATGCCAAGTAAAAGTAACTGTGTTTACTTTTTTACTAGGTCATGAGCTGTGATAGTTTTCACCCATATGGAGAAATGAGTCTAAATGACTTTACTGCTGTAATCAAGAGCATTCCACATTTCAGATGCAGTCCACAAGTTAACATGACCTCAAAATTAGTGCTGTTTTCTTAAACACAAGCTGAAAATTCATTCTTCATCTCCTCCCCTTCAGACACCTGTCATATAGAAACCACCGCTCGGACCTCAATCATCTTCTAATGGAACAGACCACACTTCCTTCTTTCACCTCAATAAATACCCTGTTGTTACATGGACGTACACCATGGGAACCTGCAATGGGCTGCGGGAACCTGCAATGGGCTGCAGGAACCCAGAATAAGCTGCAGGAACCCAGAATGGGCTGCAGAACCCCCAAAATGTGCTGCAGGAACCTGGAATGAGCTGCAGAACCCAAAATGTGCTGCAGGAACCCGGAATGGGCTGAAAAACTTCATCTTCAACTTTAAACTCCAAAAATATTTCTTTAATTCACAGTCCAACAGCAGCCAAAAACAAGTCTCAAACAGTAAAAATAAGCACTGAGAAACCAACTTCAGTGCTTATATCAAAGGTCTTTTAAAATACTGTTTCTTTAAATAACACACACACACATGTTGGACGTGTAAAAAGCATCAGTTAAAGACATTAGAAGTGTGACGCTTGAGAACCAGCAGTCTGAGTGGGCAGATCGCCAGAACAGAGGACAGTAGAACAGTGTGTGTGTGTGTGTGTGTGTGTGTGTGTGACTGTAAAATAAATGAAAGGAGCAGACCTGACCTGTACTCTTCTCACACACACACACACACACACAGTAGATTATACAGGAGCAGCTGCACCTACTCAATGTCAAACATTTCAACATGTGTGCAGACACACACTCGGGTCAGTCTATAGAGATTCTGTTACACACTGTACGAGTCGCGAGTGCGGGAACAAAGAGTGAGCGGAAAACCAGACCGAGAGGGGTCGGGTCGCTCCTCTTAAACGGAACCCTTTCAAACCCTTAACTTTTGAAAAATGAATATGGCTGTTTTAATTCAGTCTTTCCTATAAAAGGCTATTAGTAGATGTTCAGAAGTTAGCGTATGTTAAACACGGCTAAAATGGAAACATCTGCTCAAGCTGGAGTAGTTAAATTGTTTAAATTGAGGCCATATGTTCACTTAATAGTGATAAAGGTTAACATTTTATCCAGTGTGTTATCGCATCTACGATACGGACGTAAAGCGTGCTGCACAGTAGGAACGAGAGGAATGAGACAGACAGAGAGACGAGAGAATGAAAATCTCTGTTAGCTTTTGAGTGATGAATCTTTTATTTATAGAGTCATGGAACAGTTGACACCTTGCAGGCAAATGAAAAGAAACCACAGCACATGAAACACAAATGGTGTGTATGTGTGTGTGTGTGTGTGTGAGAGGAAGAAAGGATGAAGAATGAGGGGGCAGAGAAAGAAAAATGATCAGATTCGATAGACTCGGAGACGAGAACCACACAAAGAGAGAGAGAGCGACGCACCAGAGCCCCTCTGGAGAAAAATAACACATCATGTACACTGCCTGTGTGTGTATGACAGAGAGAGAGACAGAAAGAGAGAGAGTGTAAGAGTGAGTGACTTTGGAGTGTGTGTGTGAGCATGAGTGAGTGTATCAGGTTTATGAGTGTGTATATGTGTGTGTGTGTGTGTTTGAGAGTTGTGGCCAACATCATACCATTCTTCAGAGTTCTATGTTATTACTGGTGTAAATTTAGAAATATAATTATGAGCTTTATTCAACACACACAAGCCCAGAGACCCAAGATGGCCGTTCTGTGTCCACGTTTGTGTTTTTACATCCTACCATAAAAAGAAACACTCATTTTATGGTTTCTGAAGAAATTGCTGCTTGCCCGTGCAACAGTCTTGATAAGGCGGTTGCCATGGCGTTGATATGTGGCACCTAAAGTCTTCTGGGTAGTTTAAGTGCATCGCTAGATAGTTGCTAGGGTGTTCAATGGTTGCCAGGGTGTTGCTTACTGGTCTAAGTCAAAGAATCTACCCTTTCTCTGATGTTCTGATCTCCAGATATGACTGTTTCCTCCTCTGTTGTAAGCCTGGGTTTTTGTACGGTTGTTTTTAAGTCCGACGGCGTGGTAAAGTAAAGCCACAGCTCTCCTCAACATGCGTCGTTTTCGGAGATATTTCAGTTAAGATTAATTACATGCTAAAATGTACTACTCTTTAAAAAACATTTCTTTTATTGTTTCGTTTACGTTTACACGTTCATTTGAGTCTTTTTTTTTACAGTAAAGTCCGTCAGTGTGGAACATATTTTACACCCACCTGCTGTACGAACATCATTTCTCTTTTTCTCTGATCGGAAGGTTGTGTTTGTAGGATATTGATTTTTAAAACGTTTTTTGCCCGTGTGTGTGAACTGCCCTTGCTAAAATCACAGGGTTGGTATCAGGAATACCTGTTTGAGTGTGTGGGTTGTGTCAGAGGGAGGAAGGGAGAGGGAGGAGGAGAGCGCGAGAGAGAGAGAGAAAGAGGCATATTGTCTCATGTAGTCAGAGGGGAGAATGTCAAAATGTCATGCTAACACAAAAAAAACAATCAAATCTACACGAGAGTACACACACTCACACACTCACGAACACACACACACACACACACACACATACCTGACAGGTCAAGTGCTCTCTAACCTAATTAGCAATAAATCTTTAGTGCGACAGTCTGAAATGGCAGAGCCATCTTAAATCACGACACACACTTATCTCAGTCATCCTGCCAAATGCACGCACACACACACACACACACACACACTTCTGTTTTCTAGCAGTGTCTCATATTCCTAGAGGAAATGTGTGCTTTACAGCTCAATAATCATGATTATTAAACATTTAATAACGCCTCATAACTCTCTCTTCCTCTCTCTCCATTGACTAGCTCTTATTCTTTAATTTCTCCTCACACGCACACACACATTAGGTTTCTATGCTTTGTGGGGACTTTCCATCGACATAATGACTCTTATACTGTAAACTGTTTATTTTATCCCCTAACCCTCACAGAAACTTTTCTGCATTTTTACATTTTCGAAAAGGCTTAATTTGTTTCATAATTTCTCTCGCGGGGACCGCCAGCTGGTGTGTGTGATTTTACCATCGTTGTGGGGACATTTGGAACACACACAGAGACACCCACACAGAGACACACTTACACACACACACAGAGACACACTTACACACACAGAGACACACTTACACACACAGAGACACACAGAGACACCCACACAGAGACACACTTACACACACAGAGACACACTTACACACACAGAGACACACAGAGAGACACACTTACACACACAGCATGGTTTCATTGCAGCATTTAGAGGCGAATGAATAAACGAGTAAAAAATGCTTATAGACTGAGGAGTCTGAATTTCCAACTATATAAAAGTAAGCAGAAGCAAAGCAGAATATATAGCTCAGCTCAGGGGTCCTCCATTACTCACTGACTTCAAACAAAACTCTATCTCAGCTCCTGCAGACAGAAATCTCTGCTGTCAGTGGAAAGCGTGCGGGGAAAGGCTGGCTGCTGGTGTAGTAAGTGACGACAGAAATATGTCGTTTAAATTAACCCACAACCTTTCCTCAGCTTTCTGCTTTTTCGGGTGAGCTTTTAATGACAGGGCCCAGTTCAGGCTGTCTGCGCTGGCAAATGTCACGAGTGCCAGTATTTTTTCCTTTTTATGTCAAAAAGAGGTTTTTACTTATTCTGCAGGCCAAATGTGGTTTTGTACCGAAGCTGTTTGAATACACTTGAGGTGCCGACAGACCCAGACGGTGTTTCAATACTGTGTACCAAAAAACATGGATAATACAGTTAATATACTGTATTAAATACCGCTTTGTTACTTGCAAATAAGAGTTCGGAGCAGAACTTGGCACAGAAGTTACTTTAAAAGGAATAACAGTAAATGACAATAAGTGATATTGTATCGTTATATCCTTATTGGATTTGATGAGGTCATTCACAACGCTTAATGGAATAAGCCTGGCACTCCTAGAATAAATGGGACTACAGTCTTGTATCACAGTCGTTTTCGATTTCTAAATACTTTTATCTGTAATCAGTCTGTAATGTTATGATTCATCACAAGGCTGGTGTTATTTAAGGCTTGACTCTTCAGGCGACTCTTTATTGAACGATGTTTTTGAAGTTCTAACTGGGAAAATCAAAGGCAAACCTACTGAATACCAAGGTCGCTAGTAAGCGAGTCCTTCACAGTATATATATGGAAAAACCCTCGGCAAAAAACAACATGATGGCCAAGCGCAGATATTTGAAACTCAATGTTCAAAACATATTCTTCACAAAAGCCCAATTTGCCCGTGTCTTTAAGCATAGGTCAGGCCAGTGTAGGACACCACACACACACACACACACACAGTCGCCAGAGGCTTTGACTGCAGCGACCAGTCATGTTAAGCATCTGGCTGTCTATGGCAACTGCATCTCAATGACCCTGAGACCATTCAAATGCTAATGCGCACACACACACACACACAGCATCCCTATTGCTTTTCTGCACAAACTCTTTGGCCGTCTTCAATAACTCACAATCACACAAACAATCACGATACAGACACAAATATCTACATAAATACACCAAAAAACCCACAATCTGTCCCAAAGGAGCCCTTCACACAGATTGCCTGCACTCTCCACCCCAGAAACAACACTTTCTCTCTATCTCTCTCTCACACACACACACACTTCTGTTTGACTACTGAACGTCTGATCTACACTGACATGTTGTTTAGTGACTGACAGAGATGAACAGGTAGATGGAGAGAGGGAGAGAAAGAGAGATAATCATAATTCACTCTGCATGCATGCACACACACACACAGTGCTTCTGCTCTCTGTAATTTAACAGTGGCACTCAAAACCAATATTTTACCTCGAGACTGAGTTTGCAGGCTGAATTGAATGTGATGAGATAAAGGCCATATATCGTAAAGTAATGTCAATACAACACGCCTTTCTAGCGCATTGTCTTTCGGTGGCTTCACTTAACTAGTTTAGTCTGATTTATGAATGAACGGGTGAGTTATTGGTTGAACTAAGTCTGTCGATTCCACACTGAATTAACTCATTGACGCTGTCAATCAACACCCCACTCACTAACTGAAGTACAACCTTCACTCTCAGTCACCTCTAACTGAAAGTAAGTTAAACTTGCATTACACTCATCCATGACAACATGAAGTACAGGAGAATTTGAATCTCAACTATTAAAACTATACATTACATCATTAAAACGTAAATATGCTTTCAAAATAGCACTTTTAGTAGGTGTAGGGGCGGATGAGGGCCTCCTCATCAAACGAATTTAAACTTTATTTACTATATTTTTATAGCATGTTTACAAATTGGTTCATCCTAAAAGGAGGTTTTGCTGACCTTTGGGTACAAATTTGTCCTCAACACAGAGTTAAGTAAACGCACACACAGTGCATACGAACACATTGAGCTTAAAATTTACATTGCTCGTACGGTTACAAATCAAAGCCTGGTGTTTATAGCTATATGAGAGACACGCAGACGTTCTTTATACGTTTCCTAAATTGTGAGGAAAACGCCTCTTGAACCTGCGTGTCAGATGCCGCGAGAGCATTCGTGTGTATGTGTCTGTGATGCCACAGCATGTAATTTCAACAGTCAACCAACACTGTATGAAAACGCCTAAATCAACCAGACATCCAGTATGGCTTACAGGAAGTTTTTGTGCGCTAGATGAAAATGTACTAGACATAAAAGCTAAAAAACTAGCTCTCCTATCACCTTTCCCTCAGCTACACTTACACGCTCTTAACAACATGCCCTGGAGAACCCACAAAACGTTTTGCTTTCAAACGAGTAAACAGCGCGTCTCATACATCGGAATAAACACAGGTGACAGATTAGATGCTGTTAACGTCGACCTCTGCTGTTAACCGCTGTCACACGCTGAAGGAGAAGCAAAACCTTGTTTCAAGACCAAAGAACGACTGTTTATGAACGACCGACGCACCCATGTACGGCGATCGCACAAAAAGGAGACGTTATTAAAAGTCTTTGTGTTTCTCTGCATACAGCCCTTGTGAATCTCTGAGGTACGTCTGGCTAATCTCGATCTGAACGCCGTCGGAATACTTAAGTAATATATGAGCATACGTGTGTCCGTACATTCCCATCCGAAATCTATATCTCTCGTGCAGTCAGGGGAAAAATTGTGTCAGGAAATACTGCATTATCACCCTCCACAGACATACATTATAATACGGGGTGAAATTTAGGTCTACACTGTAACATTCTCCATTAAATTCAACTGGGGGTGGTTTTCCATGGTAGCTAAATTCACTATTTGTGTGGTTATAGAACGATGTGGTACGGAACGTCCGATTGGCTACCGCCGGTATTCCTCCTCAAGGCGTGGGGGAAGAATTCGGACGCCCTCTTGCCCAGTTCGGCTCATTAAAAATGGATCAATCGATTCCCCAGGCTGTCGAGTCGGCCAATCATTCGCAATGCCCGCTGGGGAAGTGGGGGGGGGTCTACACTCAGGTTAGACACTTCAATATCGCCACACATGTAAAATGCATGATAATGAAGAAGCAGGTCTTATAAACCATAAGATTGCCCTGCTGGAAATCTTAAACTGTGATGTCATAATGGTTTCCATGGTAATTCTGCCTAGAGATTCTTGCATATTTAATTAAAAAGAGCTTTGGGGTGGTTCTTTTGGTTTTAGCCGATTTGCATTTTTGTGAATAATGCATGATGGGAAATCAATGTTGCCCTGTGTTTGATGCCAAGGAGAAAAACAGCACACACACACACACACACACAGGTCTTTAACAACAGATTGATCACAATGTTTTCATACTGCTGGCTCGTAAAATTGCTCTTTTACCTGCATGCTGCGACTGCTGGTGCTCTTCTAATGAGTAGAGACACACATGTCGGATATCAATGGCAAAACGTGTATTTGATTTATTATTTCAGATTTATTATTGATGCTTAGTAAGGCAAGTATCACGCTGTTCTGCTGAGAAGAGATATTGCATAACCTCACCAAACTAAATCAATGTCCAGGCTCCGAACTGGATATCTGAGAAGCGGTTGCATAACTTGCCAGTGGACTTCCATCAACGTCAAGATTTCAGGTTTAAATGTGTGTAACTTCATAACGGGCGAGAGCATCAGATTCCATCAATCATGTTGCCATTTTTAATCAGATTCGTTCGGCACCTGAACCAATTTAACCAGTTTTCATTTGATCCTGCCATGTGACAAAATCAGTTTCAGAAATACAAATATTCCACGTAGTCTACAAACTCAATTAGCATGAGTTCGTAATTGATGCATGAGTTCGTAATTGATGCATACGTAAAAATAGAATTAACAAAACGCTATTTTACATCGTGTTCGCTACAGTTTAAATGAAGGTTAATTAAAGGTATACGATTGTCAGTACCCGTGTTCCCTAAGAGTCGAACCCTCATTCTTTGCGCTGTTGATGCAGCGCTCTACCAGCTGAGCTACAGTAACAACGGCCACTTGTTTACAACAGTCAAGATTATAAACACTAAACTACGCAAGAATTCAATGAAATGCTGTAGCGGCGAGCTCTCTGCGTTTGAAGATGCTCTTATAGACCTGCAGGAAAGCACAGCATCTGTGATGCCTGTGCAAGCTGTGTTTTCTCCATTACAGTCAATGATATAAGTGTCGGCCTCCCGCTGAAGCACAGCCAAATGCCCAGTGACTCCTGTGAACATGTTCATGTAGATTACAGCACATTCTGCCAACAGAACAAACAGCGTCTGTACAGTCAGTGTGAAAGCTCACGTGTCTTTGCTAAAATATGGAAATTCACAGTAATATCTTATTTAGCTAGTAAATGAATATATAAACAGATGCATAAAAGATTGCGACATGTTTAAATGCAAAGCCAAGTTTTCTGTGATGTTTTAATGAGCTGCCGCTGCTTATATGCCTGTATATGCGGAGAATACTAAGAAAACACATAGACACACACACACATAAATACACACAGAAAGACAAAACACACACACACACACACACACACAGAAGGACCAACACACATACACACACACACACTCACTCACAGACAGACAGACACAATCAGACATACATAAACAGAAAGACAGACACACAAACACAAAGAGAGAGAGAGAGACACACGCGCACACACACACACACAGAAAAACTGACAAAAAACCCAAGCACACAGAAAGACAGACACACACACACACACACACACAAGACACATACACACTGAGATACACACACGCACACAAAAGCACATATAAATAGTCTCTGAAAGGCTCTTTTCACAATGCTGAATTGGCGTAACAGGAGAGCCAGGAATTCATTTTCCTGTTTCAACCTGAGCAAGAAATCAAACTATCACACACACACACACATCCTTGCATGCACACACACACACCCACACACAGCTGTTTCGGAGGTGGTAATTACATGGGCACATCTGGAGTGGAACTTAGCAGTAGCAGAACAGAAAACTGCCTACAGATATGTGCCAAGCCCAGGTAGAGCTGTGTGTGTGTGTGTGTGTGTGTGAGCACAGTCCAAGACATACTGGTACTCATTTGGGAGGCACAGTTTTGGTTGTGCGCCCATCAGATATTAAATTCTGGAAATTAATTTTGGACAAATGCAAATCTACACACAAGGGCAAAATGCAACAAGAACACACACACATTTTACAATGCTGGCACCATGTGAATTCACTGGTTATTCCTCTCCTAAAATCGGACGGGCATTTGTGTGCATGTGTGTGTGTGTGGGGGGGTTCTTTCCTAAAGAAACCACATCATGGTTAGTACAGTGTTTGTACTTTGATATAAGGGTTGTCAGTACAATTCAACAACATTTTTATGGATGGGACCCCTCTGGCATGGATTTAATAAGCAGGCAGTACCATAGAGGCCCCTACTGAACACCCCCCCATCATGTGTTTCTGGGCTGCTTAAGAGCTGAAGATTAGCAGAAGACCAGCTGAACACCAGCAGAGACCAGTTTCACCAAGCAGGGGCACCAACAAGACCAGCCCAAGACCACCTATAGGCCAGTTTAGAACCATCTTAAGACCAGCTCCACCATGCAGGGGCACCAGCAAGACCAGCCTAAGCCAGCAGGTATAAGCTGTTTATTTCAGCAGGAACGGCACCACACAGTTTCTGAGCATGTATATACACAAGCATGCTGTTAGGTGCGTGCTGCTTGCGGATAACACTGCTTGTTTTAAGTTTGTTTGCTGTGACTTTATCTCAGCGCGTACGCGTGGAAGTTTAAGCCGGCTGGGAGACTCACCTGGCACACGGCACCAGCGCGCGCATATGGGCCCGTTTACTGACGGAAGCTTACTTAATACCGTCGTTTCGAAAGACGAGAAGAAAACGAGGGAACGAAAAATAAAACGACAAAAGGCATTTCCCCAAACCATTATCCACTTTAAGCAGAGGAGTGTGCTGAGACGAGCGCTATGCTAATCTTTGCACTGCACACTCGGCAATACACACGCACACAAAATACAGACACACACACACAATCCGTTCTGCAGGATATGGACTAGCCCACACACACGTCCACTTAGTTTAGCAACATCTGTCCTATATTGACGCACACAAACACACAAGCACATGGCCGTAAGCCCACATATGGTCCAACATTAGCATGTTTCTACACCTGCCAATGTGAGAAAATTGAGAAAATACGCACTTGATTGCGAACGACGCTGTATTTGGCATTATTTCCCTACAAATCATGTACATTTAGCTGTTTCTATGACAACGGATTTCATTAGCTTTGCTTTATATTCCTGTATATTTGCAGCAAACAGACATCGGTGACCTATAAGATCTGGTTCCCTGAACTATATAAAAACTGACCAATCACGAACGCCCTAATGTTCTCGAGCTATGGCAAGACACGGTTGCATTTAACACAAGAGAAATTAAATCTGTTAGGCACTAATACGCTTTTAATGAACATGGAATAAGCAATTGATTCACAGCAATCAAGATGTCCACAGTTTTTTTGGATTATGCATGACAGTAACAGGCTGGTGTGTGTGTGTGTGTTTGTGATGGAGAGTTGTCAATAAGACCCCTAAATTGTGTCACCAGCATAACAAGACCAGAATGCCCTGGGGGGCATGGCCACAGAGGATCATGGGTAATGCAGCCTCGCTCTCTGGCATTTGCTATCAGACTGGAACACACACGCACAGCAGCAGAACCCATCGGGAGCGTATAACATACCACACACACACTTAAACCAAACATCAGCCATGAGAAAATTAGCGTGAACATCACGCAATAGGCTGAGGACCCCCGGAGCTTGGAATCACGCTTGTTTCTGATTGGCTGATGATAGTTTTTCCTGAAAGAAAAGTATGCAGGTAATAGCAAATTGTTGGTGGAGCTTGCCAAGTCAGGCATACCTGTTATTATTGTTCATTGTTATATTTTCCGGCTAAAACTCTGGCATGTTGCTTGTACCTCACTGTTTGCGGTACAGGCATAAATGACGGCTCACACTGTGAGGTTTATTGAGAACAGGTGTGCTGGTACTTTTATTCTAAGCGATCACACACAAGGTTTTCACATAAACTTCAAACAAACACACACACACACACCTCAAGGAATCAAAAATTAGACAGCACTGATGTTAAACCATAAGAAATGAAGACTTCTGTTGTCTCGAACTCCCCAGAAATCTCACGTGACTGCTACCGAGGTTCAAATGAGACCTCGATAACGTCTCCAATTATGCTCCGACTGGCCAGGATTCAAACAACCTCATTGAAAAGTCAGAGATAAAATCTCTTGAGGTTTTTTGCTTAAGGGGAAACCCTAAAGATAAATCTTTAGACATACATCATCAAATCACCAAACACACACAGGAAACATCGACATAAGCAGCTCATTGGACTTTCTCTCCATACATGCTAATTTCCTCCCTACAAAAACACATGACATGTACTGCCTTAATCCACCAATCACACGCTGAGCACCGGCCGGCCTGCCATCTGAGCCGGGCACCGACCCCATGACCCCCCTGTGTAAACACCTTTTATCCGTCGAAACCTGTGAGGTCCCCCATCCGAGCAGAACGCTGTTACGAACATGCGTTAGGAAACCACCGAACTCTGAAAGGTAATTTTGCTCCTCCAGCTTTTATTCATTTGGTAAACAAACATGTTTGGCACGTCGGCAAACGAAATTAAAAGTGGCCCACGGCTCTCGCTACACGAAACCGCCGCTGGCAGGAGTAATGACCTTCAAGCGCTTCTTTGTATGCGACGTTTAGCTCAGTGTTCATTTGTATAAACAGTCAACACCTCCTAAAGCACTTTCATTCGTCGCCGTACGAGAGCTTCTTTCTAGAGGCTGACTGCTGTTTTCTTTTGAAGTTCGATTCGAAATTCAAATTGAGAATTTAAATGAAGGCTCATTGACGGTCGAGAACAAAGTTCACAAGTGTCCTGTTTTAATGAAAGCCATGAACAGAGTGGCCCTTTGTACGGTCTGGTAATAGAATATTTTGATCTAAATAGCTGACATGACAAGACATGAAAGAATACAAAACAAATCTAATCAAAACAGGCAATACCACACAAGAACGTTTCGGATAAACAAGCGCGGCTAAATTTGATGCGAATTAATTTTCAGCGCAAAAAAAGAGCCAGAGTGCGTAAACAATTCAATAACGATTCAGTTTAAGTTTTTGAGAAAGTTAATCATAAACAACAAAATCCTGAGAGGGTTTTAAATGCTGCACTGCTTTCAAGGTTTAAAAAAAACTCAAAAGAGCATCTGGCTGCATTTAAACTCCTTTTAAGGAAAAACAATGTTTATTAATGAATAATGCAGGCCCGGAATTTTTCTCTGCCGTATGATTGGCTCAATGAAAATTAAGCTATTATATTATATTATATTATTGGTCAATATTATTCTTCTTTTCCCTGATGACCTTTGCTGAGAAGGTTAAACCAACTGAATGAAAGACAATGAATACATTATGAACTGAAGCATTGTGGGCTGGTATAGACACTACTAAGTAAACAGGGTCAAGTATGATTGACCGATAGACTGATAAGTCGGGCAGGTGGATTAAACCATATTCTGTCTTTTTGAGATTATCAGCAGTGGTCGATAAGAGTGCGCTTGGCAATTATCTACCAGCGTTTCAGGTCCAGCCTTTTCAGTGGATAATAGACCATTTGTACTTCAATTTTTAGTTCATTCTCAGCTAATTTCAGCCATATTGTTTATACATCGGGTATTAAAACAAGTCTACAGGTTTTGCATGCTGTTTTTGAAACAGTATGTGATGTGATGAAAACGTTGATATTCTGATTTTGACTGAGAAACAAAATCAATACAAAACAAGCCACCCACTAACACACACACAGCACTTCATTTCTGTTCCTATTTCATTATTTATAGCAGTAAATATAAACTCTCTCGTTCTCTGTGCCAGGCAGACTCACCCATGTGCAAAAGCTCTCAGATGTGATGAGCAGGAGCTAGAAGTGACCAGCAGTTCTTATCACCGTCTCACACACACACGCACTCTCACACAGAACTCACACACACACTCTTACACAGAACTCACACACACACTCTCACACACAGAACTCACACACGCACTGGCCGTGTTCAATGGATTAGCAGTGTACGCACCAGAAAAAAGTGCTTCTGGCTGTTTGTTCCAATTTCCAGGCAATTCCTCATGTTTTCTAAAGATCTTAGCCCGGCAACTGCCCAGCTTTATCACTATTATCTCTCTCTCTCTCTCACACACACACACACACACACACACACAGATTAATGTTTACCTAGCAATCTAAATAGGACATTCCGATAACTATAAATAAAATGTTTTATAATAACTGTAGATTAAAACTAAGTGTTTTGATAACTTCAAACACAATTGCAAAAATAAATGACCATCATTCAAACAACCTCAAAAGAGCATTTAAGCAACATACTGCCAAATCACAGACGTTGAAAAACAGCATCTTCCAGATTCAAACGCGCACATCAAATAGACACGCTGGTGACATATGTGTGGAATCAGAGTCTGACGGCATATTTGTCCTGCGAGATCTGCACAACAACATTAAATCAGCCACACTGCGCTGACAGATGCGCAAACATGAGCACGTACTGGCATTTACAACAGCTGGTGGCTATGACAAACGCAAACCATTTAAGCAAATGCATGTATGCGCGCACACACGCGCGTTTTTTTGCTTATGAACGTGTGAACTTGCAAACATGTGAAAAACACTGCTTGCGCAGTTTGCTGATTGAAGTATACACCAGTGTGTGTGTGTGTGTGTGTGTGTGGTCCTAATATTTACTACGTTTTAGGGACATTTTTTGAGCTTATAAATTATACAGCACAATCTTTTTAGAGAATCTAAAATAGCAGAATGTTTTAGGTTTAGGGGTAGGGCTAGTGTTGGGGGATAGAATATACAGTTTGTTCAGAATTAAAACAAACATTACGTCTATTGAGTGTCCCAAGTGTGTGTGTGTGTGTGTGTGAGAGAGAGAGAGAGAGAGAGAGAGAGAGAGAGAGAGAGACTAAGAAGTGTGTGTGTGTGTGTGTGTGAGAGAAAGAGAGAGAGAGAGAGAGAGAGAGAGAGAGAGACTAAGAAGTGTGTGTGTGTGTGATTTAGACGTGCATTGGTGCCACTCGGCTGTCCGGACCCCTGAGAAGTGACTAGGCCAGACGGGCGCTTTATCCTGTTGCCATGACGCCCAGCCAGTGACCTCTGGGTATTCATGGGGCCAGCATACCATGAGCACTGCCAAGAGAGGGGCACAACGGCCGTGCCAAACTCACAGAGAGAGAACCTGACATCATTTCCCATTAAAGAGACACATTCTCCTGCTGTTGGCTGCAGGGACGAGAGAGTTTAAGCATGATTCAGAAGGAGAGGAAGCTTGGCTATGGGCCACAACTGACAGACAAACTTCCTTGCAACATGGAATGAGGTTAAAGCACATTTTCCTGTCGCCCTGAACTTTACCACTGTATCATTCTGACAGACTCAGCGAGCGGTTGCTTTCTGGCCCCCGAGCAGAGAAATAACACAAGCCAACTTTAAACTCGGGGGGGGTGGGGGGGTGCATGCACTTCATAAGACATTACTGCTGTTTTTACACTACATTTATTCCTCCGAGATTGATCCCTCAGTAATCCAGGTAGCTCCATCAGGTCTTTAATATGCCGGTGGAGTGCTGGACTACAGCGCGAGTCTGGATGTGTGCCCGGATACAGGCTCTTCTTCATCATCTGATAAATTACTGCTGTCAAGATCAGGAGAAAATATACACAAACATTTTTACAAATAAGATTATGTTTGCTTTTCACTGAAGGTAATAGCACAATGTTAATTGCATCAGGAAAATCTGAATCTGTCTGTCTGTCTGTCTCTCTTTCCCTCTCTGTTTGTCTGTCTCTGTTAATGTATCTCTCTCTCTCTGTATCTCACCTCTCTGTATCTCTCTCTGTCTGTCTGACTCTCTCTCTTTGTGTGTTTGTCTGTCTGTGTATCTCTCTTTTTGTCTGTCTGTCTCTCTGTATATCTCTCTCTTTGTGTGTCTGTCTGTGTATCTCTCTTTTTGTCTGTCTGTCTCTCTGTCTATGTCTATCTGTATATCTCTCTCTTTGTCTGTCTGTCTGTGTATCTCTCTTTTTGTCTGTATATCTCTCTCTCTTTCTCTGTCTGTCTGTCTCTCTGTATATCTCTCTCTCTTTGTGTCTGTCTGTCTATCTCTCTTTTTGTGTGTCTGCCTGTCTGTGTATCTCTCTCTTTCTCTGTCTGTCTGTCCGTCTGTGTACCGATCCACCTCACGTCGGTTCTCCTGACGTTGTATGAGTGTGTTCACCTCTGAACAATAGATCAGGAGAGAGCTGCAGTGGAGTTCTGTCTGACCCCAGCTGAGCTTTCAGTTTCACTGTCCTTTTCAGAACACTTGTTAAGAATGATATGGGCTTTCTCAGTGATTGTTTACTGTGGTTTTATTGATGTCGGTTTTATCGTCTGGTTTTTGTTTGCTAACAGACTCTGTCTGCATTCATTATTACGCCCTTTATCTTTCCGCTCTGTTCTCATACTCTTTATGGTCAGCTTTTATGAATGCTGTTTTGGAGTATCAAGCATTAAAATCCATTCAACTTCAAACTGTGTTATTCTGTATTTATTTATCGATTCTGAACACAGTGATGAATGTCAGTAATATTGTTTTAAAAACAAATAAGCATGATTAGGATTATAATGGAATTACTTGCCTAAGTGTGTTTGGTCTCAACAGACACATCTATCTTCCAGTATTAAATCTTTTTTTGAAAGTAAATTAAAAAGGTCACATTCTACTTACAATCTTAGTCAACATTTCAGGATAACTCAATATAGTTTTTTTCTCACCATTTTTAATTTTCTCTGTCTCCTAAAATAAACCGGCTCTTTGCTACTTTGTAACACTGTGTTCCAGACACTTCATATTGATATATATCAACACAGAATGATTCAGATTCAGACTACTGACCACTGAGATCTGTGATTTATCCGCGATCACTGCATTTATAACTAACATCCATCACCCTACCAGCTAACAGGGGATGTTATCAGAACGCTGGCTAATGTTCTCTGAAAGTTCCCTCAAAGTTATCAAAAAAACATTCTTAGCATAGTTGAACATAGTTGATTTGTTTTTACATTATATATCATTTCAAAAATGTTACAAAATTAGAAAATGTCTGACAATATATAAACAAGCAATAACGTTAATACAATATTTGAAAAACTGCACGTTTTAAATGTTCCTGGAACATTTTTAACATTTTTGTTACTAATTGGAAATGTTAGGGAAATGTTCTTACAGCTTAAAATTGTTAGCTGGGTAGACTCTGGCACCTTTAAGACCTCTACATGTAAATGATCTCTGTTATGATTGGCTAATTCACACTCTCATCCATCATATTGGTCTGAGCTGCTGAATACTAAATAGGTGTTGATAGATTTTCGCTGGTCTCCTATTCTGGTCAAGCAGGTGTTTAACTGGTCAGCCAGCCGGTCTCCCAATCTGGCCATCTGACAAGTGTCCAAAATTCCACTAAAACCATCAAACTAGACTGTCCTGCTCAATAGATACCAGTCTAAAGGCCAGCAAGACTCAGCAACCTGCCTCAGTTATCTACAATATGTTACCTATAAGGTTTATTTAAAAAACTGCAGACGTTTCTCTCAGAGAGTGAGTGTATCTCTACAAAAACAGTTTATATAACAGACAGTGATGAAAGTACACTTGATAAGGTCACCACTCCAAACTCTGTTCTGTGATCAGTTCTGATTGGGCACGTCTGATGGAGAGTTCTCCTAACATGTGCGCTGCAGGATGAGGGTTTGATCTCCGCTGACCTTTGAGCTAACGCCATTTAAGAAGACATATGCTAATGAGGCTGTGATTATGGTAATGAGGTCAGTGGCAACAGCACAAGTCAGTTCTAGCGCATTGATAACGGAACAACAGAAAAGATGCCAAACAGAAAAAATGTCAAAGTTTAAGGGCCATTTTGTGACCTAAATACACGGAAAATTTTACGGCTGAAAAAACATCCGAAAGTTACAGTAACTAAAACTGACAAAACCTCCCACATCCACGTACGGATAAATGATTCATAGAGTCTAACGTACAGCTTTATTCACTGTTAAGGCAGAGAAACAGACTAACAGATGGCTTGAAATTGTGACGCTGCGCTACAATGTACCGCTCAACAAGGGCAAGTCAAGTCAACTCTTAATTATCCGATTATTTAAATCTGCATCGTACCCACACAAACTCAATTACAACCCTCTGCCTGTCTGCACCAACCCCTCACTACATACAATTATAGACTACATGTCCCACGATGCCAGATTCCACAGGAGATGGGTAACGGGGGAAAAAGAGAGAGAGAGAACGAGAGAGGGCAAGAGAGTGGGGGGATGTAGAGAGATACATAGAGAGAGAGAGCGAGAGAGAGAGAGAACTAAACAATAATCAACAGCCACCTGAAACAACTCAGTCAACCCAAATGATTCAATTACCCTTCATTGCCCACTGACAAACAAAGAGAAAGAGAGAGAAGATAGATAGAGAGAGAGAGAGAGAGAGAGAGAGAGAGAGAGAGAGAGAGAGAGAGAGATAGTGATGTTTTAGTACAAGAATCTCTTTTGACAGTGATTGAGTTGCACACATTAATATGTTCTATTCGTTCCATCACAGCTTCTCATTCTGACAGAGCTGATGTTAGTTCACTGCTGTTAAAGTACACAGGAAGTTAACTGAAGTCTGTGAACTGAGTTTAGAAATCAACACAGACGTGGTAAAACAATATTAGATGAATATGACTATATTCTCAGTTTGTCCTGAGTTTGGACTTTGGTTAAATAGGAACAATTAAGTGTACATTGACCTAATGCGACATTTATATAGACCAGCTCTGAATGTCTTTTCCCAAAAATATTCCTGCTTAAAATGTAACTAACATTATTCTTGGCATGAGATTATGGATACAGTATCAGGGGATAATACCGCACTACATTGAGATATTGATTTTTCTCTAGGCATTGAGCAATGTCAAAGTTTTACTCAATAAGAAGCATCCAGCCAAACACATACCTGAGAAGTAAAAGGTCTGATTTAGTTGTTCTTAAAATGAATACCAGCTCAAGGACTGTGAAATACTTTGTACATTAAAGATTGTGAAATTGTAAAGAGCGAAACGAAGTTTTGCCTTTGAAATGTAATGGAGTAAAAGTTTTAACCAAGCGTTAAAAGTTTAATGTTTCAATAGTATTTAAATAAAAACTAATATTATATAACACTAATATATACTGTTATATTAGTGCATAGACTGTTATATATATATATATATATAGTATATATATAGTATATATATATATATATAATAGTATTATATATAATACTAGTATATATAACAAATAATACTTTAGCAGTCACGTATGATTACTGGAGTATTACTGGAGTATTTTACACCCAGAAGGTCCTATGTCCCATCTTCAGTCCACAGGAAACACTTAGTAACACTCAACTGAGTAACAAATTATTAATGATTTACTGCTTGAAGGACATCTTTGAAAAAAACCCTATTAAAGGTCCCTTTCACGGGTGAATTCAAAATCAAACGTCTTCTTTCAACTTTTCACCGAAACAAAGTGAGACGTGTCAAAGATACGACTGTTCACAGCCTCATCCTGGAAAATGGGCCCTTGAGATCGAACTGTTCTGCATATTTTACCTTTTACTATTAACATTTTAGTAGCAAAGCTTTCCACCCGATCTTCAACCTTCAAGCAAAACACAACAGTTACAATATAAGCTACAATAAAACTGTGTTAATTAGGTATTAGCCTCTATTGCCCAAAGAAATTATACTAAGCTATTACGATTTTACTGTAGGAATAACTACAGTATTTTGGCAGAAATTACGGTACCATGGTAAATGTTTGTAATGGCTGAGATCCGTTTATGTTACATAGCGTAACACAGTAGAGAATAACTACACTGACCAGAGATTGTCATGCTATCATAAGCAGCAGAAATCAGTTTGAATAAACCTAATGACGCCGAGCTTTCGACAATTAATGCGCACAGCACATTAGAGCTAAATGATAAAACTGCAGGCTTAAACCATAATTCAGAAGCTCTTTGGGGAAATGCTACAGAGTTCCTAATAAGTTTGACCTTTAAGCATTTCAGCTTATCAGTCGACTGTAGGCAAAGAAACCTGAGCAAACGTCACATTAGCATTCAGCTGCTGTTAATGGCCAGAGTCGAACAGAGAACCCGGCTCACCACGAGGTTTTAATGGAGTCAAAGTTGGTGTAAGGACGCAGCGCTGGCAAAAAAACTGTTCTAGGAAAGATTTTCCCTCGTGGCAAACAGTTATGTACGTGAAAATGCAAAAAGCATGCTGAAATAAACCGTCCTAGCAGAAAAAATGTGTGGAATGGTCCAATGACGGGCTCTTTATATCGCTTCATGGTTTGGGGGTAAGTGACTTTGAGGTCTTTGAGAGAATGTTTTCACTCCGGCAGGCTTGTTAAATCAACTCCTTCCCTCTAAAGGTGGAGGAGGAGAATAACAAAAAGGGAAAATCTTTAAGCCGTTTTTATGATTCTGCAGATCGACGTCGAGGCCCCTGATCTACAGGGATCGTTTCAGCGTAACTCAATGTGTCATCGGCCTGTTGTAAACCTGTTCGGTTAATTGTACAACCTCTTTGTACCGTCATATCGTGTGTAGCCATGCATGTGATTGCTTTATCGGGGGTATTATGAAAAAAATAGATGTCATTAAATTTCTGCACCCAAGTGAGTGGCCGTGACAAGTTACCAATTCAACCATAAATGTAGAGTACTGCCGGATCTCTGCTTTGAGATACGACATTAATACTTATTCACTGAACTTTCTGGGGAAATTTGCGGGAATATTGGAAACCCTCCGCAGCTGAAAGGGAGATGTACTGGCTGTTTGCCATGCCCGGCTGAAAAATCTCCCGTTTCCTCCGAGGAGAAACGCCAGACGAAGACAATAGAAACCTGAGAACAGCTGAGAAAAATGCCATTTGAGGAGGGTACAGAACTCTAATTGCCCTTTTCTGGCACAAAAATGCCCCACCTGAGAAATATCAGCCTAGGAAAGTTATACATCAAGCAGACAACTAAAGAAACTATATATCAAGCACACTGACCACAGGCTTAATAAACAAACAATGGGTAGATGAAACTTCAGTGTGTAACCGCCACGCATCATTTCTGCTACGAACATGCTACCTGAAAACACGCTTCATTTCTCAGCTGTCGGGCCTGGGATTTTTTTTAAGCAAGCAGACAAAACAGTGAGAAAAAAACAAACGTACGTTAAACAAATTCTAGGCATGTATAAGGACCAGAATATTTAAAAAACTTGGGGTGGGCTCTTTTAACTTCCTGGCAACCACCCAGAACACTCTAGTAAACACCCATCAATGCCTTGGCAACTACCCACAAATCTTTAGCTCTGTGGTGGCGAGTTTTGTACAGCTCAGACCCTTATGTAAACGTCAAAGTCTATTTTGGTATTACGCATATTTAAATATACAGTGCATTAATTTATTTGCTAGTATTCCTATTCAACTCTTCATTATAGGCTATAAAAACAATGCCGCCTAAGCATGCATGTGGAAATGATGCAGCGTAACTCAGTTTGCCCCATCTTCTGTCAGCTCTGCTTTTCTAAACTCAAAACCTGTCCATTAAAAGCATGTTCCCTGCAGCAGACAGACCCTCTGTCTCTCGCTTCTTGTTGAATCCACAATTTGTTCGTAATTTCAAGTGTCGTGACTCCTGTGACATGTCAGTGGGATGCTGACGGTCGCCGTGGCAATGCAGGTCGCATCATGACCGGCGTCTCATGCAGACCCACTGAGATGTGCTCTTCTCATGCCCACCCCCGCATGTCACACCGACTAAAACACAACACCCATCCTGTCTGTCTCTCGCTCGAAGATTAGAGTGAGTCACAGCTTGCAGTTACCCAGCCTGCATCAGCACCTCAGAGCAGGAGTTCCTTAAAGATGCCTGTTCTACTTTTCAACATTCTCTCTCTCTGTCTACCCAGCTAAGAGGGAACGTTCTCAGAGGGCTGGTTAACATTATGTAAACGTTCTCCCAGTTACTAAACACATTCTTGCATTAACATAAGTACAACAATTTGTTTGTGTTATATATCATATGCATATATCAAAAACAACATAAGTTGTTAGTGGAACATTACAGAATTAAATGTTTGAATAATGTTTTACAACCAAGCGATAACGTTAATACAATGTTAAAAAAAGAAGCGTTTTGAACACTATTATACCTTTCAAAATAACATTCTTGTAACTAAATGTTAGGGAAACGTTCCTACAACCCAAAATTGTTAGGTACCCTCTCCCTCTTTCTTTGTACTGCGCAAACGTGCGTTTGTTCCATACCAATAATCCTTTTTAGGATCCTAAATATTCTCTCGCTCTCTTTGACAGACAGCAATGTGTTCTCCAGACTCAGCCATAAATACAGGGCATGTGCTGCTAGCTCTCCCTGAGGACCACATCAACAAGTGATGGACGAGATACTGCGTGTGCTTGTGCACGCTGTGCAACCCAACACTGCAGGACAACCGCAATTTATGAACTGCAGCCGCAGTCTATGCGTATACATTTATTTCCTTAATGGCCTTACTAAACTAATTTGAGTAAATTTAGTAATTTGTGCATTTTAACATCACAAGAGGCGCTATTTGTTAAATGGAGACACCATCACGTCGGCATTAGCGCTCGGTGCGCAGGCATGCCGATTTTCAACGGCTAACTCACAATGCCATTAGCGTGATGCTAGAGTTAATATAAAAAATGGATTGTCTCGTATTTCTCTGTTCGGGCTGTAATTTCATATCGGTTACACTTGGGGAAGAAGTTCATTCACGGAAAATCACATTTATTTCATCTTTTCTGTTGTGATAAAACCGATGAAGCAAAAAAAACCAAAAAAACAAAAACGCAATTTGCCTCTCTGTAATCACATTTAACAGTAAATGGAGATTGTACTAAATTATTATTTATTATTATTTGTTAAGTAACCTAAAAAGTATTTTGCTGTCTTACATCATATTACCATAATAACCATTAGTCAATAATCTCATTAAGTAAACTAAAGTTATCTGATAGGTTTAATATTGGGTTATCAGTAAACAATCACCTGAGACTTCTCATGGAGATATCTCAAGTCAATTAAATTACATTAAAACCACCAAATGTTCTTATATCTTCACATTCTTTAAAGTTTTTAAATTGTTGTTGTGTGTCAATAACGTTAACGCTATCGCTGTACAAAAACGGTAGAGGAGAATCTCTACCGTGCAGTCGGTTCGGCTCAAGACCGTGTTGTCTGCAGGTTTGTATTCCAGGAGTAACGACAGCTTGTGTCGTAATTACCTCTGGCCATAATCTATCAAAGGACAGGTGATTATCCAGGGAAAACGTTTGGAGCTTACGCCTCAAACCTGAACCGTTGAGTGGGCACCACAGTGATTCTGTGTTGCGGCCACGTTTCAAAACACTGGCTTCAGGCAACAAGTGTTGCTTTTTCACGTTCCCTCTCTCCCTCGCTACAACAGACCCCCAGGCGGACTCTCCAACCATCTGCTTCTCATCTCCCAAACACGGCCGTGGGTCTATCACAGCTTTCTGTCATCCGCGGGGCTCCACGGATCCTCGCACCCCATCACGCCCCTGCGCGAGGTGATGCTTGAAGACGACGGGCAGGGCTGAAAGCCATTCTCGATAAAATTATCACCCACTAAATATATATCATTGCCAAAATATTTAACTTGAAACACAAATAATCCCACGCTCACTCACCCTGAAGGGTAGCAAAAGCAGCATTATGAAAATTAGTTTTGTCAGTTACAGAACCGAATGCAGAGCTCAACAGAATGAACAGCCTAATGGCTCCAATGAAGACATATTAAGTGGGCTGTACTTATCCCTCACTGAACTCTGTAATATACTGAAGGTTTAAAAGCTGCAATCTGTAACTTTTGCCTCTCTACTCTCATCTCTGTTTGAAACATAAAATTGCAGGTCACTTTACGTACTTTTCCAGGGAAAACTGACATTTCCAAGGAAATCGGACCCGACTGCTTAAATTAGAAATCATTATTAATAAACTTGCCGGGGTACGGAGACCATTTTAAACGCTGATCTGTTATGTACTTGCTTTAGTAACTGATTTTGTTGACTTCTAACAAAAGAAAGCATTACAGCTTTAACACATCATTAGGGCACCTTGCCACCAACATGCTGTGCTTCAAGCGTGAGCTTTTAAAAACTCATACTGATGTCCTAATCGGGCTCTGACGGTTTGTGCGGTCTGCGCTCTCGCAATCCACTGTTCAAAAGACCGTTGTATTAAAGGACAAAAAGATTGACAGCACCTACATTAAAGAGACCTGCCTCAACCTCTCCTGAGATCATGGTGGACAAAAGCCAACATCCAGGCTCTGAAAAGACCTGCTGACATCATCATCAGGTACTCAGAGCTCCAGGTTTAAGGTTTCATTTCCCATTTTCTGGTTTCTTTTGGGCTCTTGTCTACAAACACTCAAAAACATCCTGTTCGAGAAATCAGACTCCTTTAAATGGGGCTTAACTCCTGTGGCCTTTGTAAAAAGCTTTTGCGCACACACAGGTGTGTAGACATACCAAGACACACACACACAAAGACACGCAGGCTGTCAGTGGCAAAGCGGTAATAACATAAGAAATGTATGGGGTGTGTTCGGTAGAACCAAATGGTCATGTGACTCCATTCAATGAAAGATCGGTGATCTTTGGCTGTCAAAGTTCAAAAAAGTATCAACAAAAACAGCATTAAAGTTAATCATACCACACATGTACACTAACATAATAAAAGGAGCTACTGGTTGCTACAAAGCTTAAAAAAACAATATTTTGCCAATAACTACTTTTAGTGTTCACAGAACAAAAAAGTTGTATATATGCATATTTATAAAAACACACATTAAAACATACACATACATGTACACACGTATTTCAGGTGCTCTAAATGAGTTCAGGGCACAGTTCTCATACATGGGTGAACTGTGTCCAGTTGTGGGTGAAATGTCTCTTTAATAGAACACGACACAGCTGCCTCCTGTTCTCTGTGCCTGCTGAACAAAGATCTTTGCGAGTCCCTTTGTCACAATAATGAAACAGGTGTGTGTGTGTGTGTGTGTGTTATTTGCTTTCAGAACAATCCTTCTTTTTCCTCTCATCGCTCCAGGAGCGAATGCGTGTTGTCTCGGTGTGCCTGTGTCGTCCGATGCTGTGGGAATATAGGCTACGGGTAATTACTGCTATCAGAGACGATGCTACAGTCTTCACAGCTCGAACCCTTCGGGACTGATTATGCCACCGCTCTGAGCTCAACTACTCCTGCCTGCTCCAGCCCTCTACTGTCCTTCAATAAGTGATTCATCAAAGACAGACAAGCCCACACACAGAGAAAGAAAAGAGAGAGAAAGAGAGAT
>JAZGTJ010001065.1:0-66862 GCA_036877575.1 Botia almorhae | reverse complement strand
TCCTCCGTAAAGCACACACAAAAGTGCTGCCCTTCTTCACTGTTCTTCACCCCCTCATCTCTTCTTATAGCCCAGATCCAACGGTTTTTCATAGTTTGAAATCATTAGGAAAGCTATTAAACGATAATTACGGTTGTTTCTTTTTCGAGTTGAAACACAAAGGTACGCTACAAGATTTACTATTTTTAGTTCTGGGCGCGTATTTACCGGAAAAGAGTTTACCCTACTTCCGGCTTGTTGACGTCACGTTGTGAAATAGGCCTATGGGAACCAGGGTAAGATAATGTACTCATGAGCAGGTGATTGAGCGAGGATCATAACCTTCTCTGCATCCATAGAAAAATTGTGTACAATGTGTGCAGCATATTATGCATGTAAATACACACATTAGGAAAATGACAATACAAAATAAAACCATGGCTAAAACTGTATGAAACCCTTAAACCATTTTAACACACACTGTCGACCGTGACTTTTCAAAACATTTATCGTTCGTATTTACAGCATGTTGGTTTATTTAGATGTATTTAAACTACATGAACGAAGGGTGAAATAAAAGACATCAGTTTTAAACAGAATCTGGATGTCCGTAGCGCATCGTGCTGTATACAGCTGTAACTAGCTTGTGCTTTAATTAGCAATTAGTCATATACCAAAAGCTCATATTTACAAGACATTCGGTTTACCTAAAGAAAACATTACCTCAAGGCACAACTTAGCTCACATTTTCAGAACTGTTTCATTCACTTAAAACAGCAAAAAAGATGATTTTTCTATTTAATAGTGTCTTTTTTTGTGCACAGCCTCATTTTGGACAATAAAGCTGTTTTTTCCCAGTAGACATGCAATTGCAAATTTAGACGTGACCAGTATTGAAAGAGTCAAAGTCAGTTGATTTGTTTCCACAGTATTAAATGTGAGTACATTAGAGCAAGTAACAAAGAAACACAAACAAATACACACTGACATACTCATATTCAGTCATACCTGTCTTTCAGAAAATGACTTCTGGTGGATCTGCTATTACTATTGACTTTTTTCAGTAGTATGGTGTAGATTAAGGCTGATATGTCCATAATGAGACAAGTCGTATCGGCTGACGAGGATAGGAAGAAAAGCTATCGCGTGTACCATCGACACTGGATCACTTTATTAACATGTTCACTGGGGACTGACGTATTGTAAAGGGAAGTTGTTATTTTTGTGGCACAGCAGAGGGCACACTTTCCCCTAACATATATGAGCCGTTGGCTCACTGGGATTTGGGTTCGAATCCGCCTTGTTCATGACCTCTTCACTCTCTCTTCATCGAGAGCATTTATTAAAATCTTTTTGAGAATTTAAACAAATTAAATGCTACAAAGGTGGTGTATCTGATAAGCGACAAGTGCTATATTATGCTACGTACATATATTTTATTTGCAAGTTTAAAGGGAATGCATGGAAAAATCGCCGCCCAATAATACAGCCCTACTTTACCCCGCTGCCTCCCACCAACTCATGGATTATTTGCAAGGCAGTTACATTATTTTATAAATGATTAGTGGATAACAAATCAATACATATGGTACTCTGCATTTATTTAATTTTGAACACACTGTATGAACAAAACACAGTGTTTTAAGTGCAACATATTCCAAAAGATCAGGGGCTTCTGACAATACATCAGGGGCTTAAGCCCCCCCTCGCAATGCCACTGGGATCCGCTGCCACTAAGGTCACAGCACTTCCTGTAACGGAAGCCAAAGCAAAGCATATTCTCTATATATCTTCACTCTGTATGATTCATCAGTGCCATTAAAACATAAACATGTCTGCAGTTACCTTTTATCAAAATGTAATAACTTTATCTGCCTCTGAAACTGTAATGACATTAACCCATAACTTCAAAACCTACATTTCCTAATCCAATCAAATGCCAATGTATACAATCAAGCCCCGCCCTACGTTAATTCTAGCTGAATGATAGGACGACAGGACACCTGCTCCTCCATGCAGAGCATGGTCAAGGTCAAGGAAATGACAACAGAATGTTTTTCTCTTCTTGGGTGAACTATCGTGCAAATTAATGGCCCAAACATGAATTCCAGCTGTGTGAGGCATAAAACTTGGGAATTCTGTATTATATTAATATTGATGCATTAACTGCATCCAGTATTTCTTCTAAAGAACAGCGTCCTGCAGAGTTTAGCTCCAGTCCAAAATGGAAACCCCCTGCCTGCGATGTTTAAGACCTTTATCAGCTGGTTCAGATGTGTTTGGTTAGCGTCAGAATCTGTTAGCACAAGTGTCGTGCTGTTATGCCTGCCCCAAAAATAGCATTGCTGATAACATCATGCGAGGGTGGTTTTACTGTTTATTAATTTGCACGTGTATAATTTCCCCCATGTCATTCTATACTTCCTCTTTAAAAGCTGCCTTTTGATGAACTAGATCCAAGTGTTTTATATGCGTTTTTAAATGTTGCATTTTTAGGGGTATGGGAGTTGAACCCATGACCTTGATGTTGCTAACACCATGCTCTGGTTAACAGGAAAGTGTGGTTATGTGCATGAATTATCTTAGTATCTCCTGTGATTATACAAGTATTACATGACTAATTGAACTTCTTTGTTCCTTATTTGATACCATTACAAAGTGTGGGTTGTTATCTAATGTATTTTGGGGTTTAAATACCAGATCTTGTGGTATTAGGAATCCCCTTATGTTGTGCGAGAAATATGTTTCGCTCCTATTTTAAAAAGGTTTTAAAATTTAAATTTTCAAACTTTATTTAAAGGTGAATAATCATGAACCTGAATAATGTTTTCAAGTTTCCCAAACACTCCCCTCATCTGTCATTGGTCGAACAAACAGGTGGCCCTGCCCTAAATGCACACCAGCCAAGTGGTCGAGCCAATGTTGCTGTGTTGTGGCTGGTCAGGATGCTCAAACAAACAGAGCGATGTTGTTAAAGTCACACTATTTACATTTATCAGCAAACCATTACAATTATCTTTGCATGAAGTTATAGAAATGAAGCAGTTTAACATTGGAAAATGCAACACAATAGTAGTTAAAATTTCATTTGTGATGCAACAATTAGCAAAATCTACAAAAAAGTATATATATGCTTTGCGGATAACAGAAAATGCTACATTACATCATTAAATAGATCAGGTAAAAGAAAAAATATTGAATACATTATGGCATAAAAACCTTTATAGAGAACAATTAATTTACATAGAATCTAGTTTATGATCTGTGGATTCTGTTTTGTGAAAGAGTGTCATATTTCCTCAATGGTTTAATGGTTTCAACTTTTTTGGACGCAGGTAGGTCGCAGCCACCCATCCGAGTCTGATTCCGTCGCCAGCAGCTCGAGCTTTTGGGTGCTGTATTTTCATAAATGGTCTCTGTGAACAAACGACAAAGATTATCGAGTTGCATGAAATGGTTAATGATGCAAAACACAGACCGCGCTGAGGGTCTGAAGAAAAGCGCTTGTGCTGTGCATGCTCGCGCTGCACCTAACTGTTCTAGCTTAACCACACGCGCATTTGATCATCGCGAACCAGACCTAATTCTCAGAGCTCATAACCACATGCCCACCCACACTCATTCAGAGCTCAGCTTGTGACCCAGGAAAGACAAACGCCTGAGTCTGACCTTAAACAAAACACTCTTCCTGAGTGTGACTTGTTGAATTAATATTCAAGGTTAAATACAAGTTTGTGACACCACAGGAAATAACTTTGACCTGTGCCTTAGTATTTGAAAACAAGCAACAGTAAGGGATGGTTGATGGGTGCCAATGTATAGCTCCTTAACTTGTAGTGGAACCCAAAATACGTCTCTTTAACACGTGGTGACACTCTTTAACACTGTTTATGTGCTTCTATAAGCATGCCTGTCGTACATCACAAATACGACCTACGTTTTTTATAGATGTACCTTTAGTTCTGCATGATAACATCCATTTGACAACAACTAACACAATGAGTACTGCACATCCAACCGCCAACACTATCCAAATCCACCAGAGATCAAAGAAAGGAACACGTGTAACAGGTGGGCTGGAGGTTCCAGCTGTAAATGCTGTAAAACAGAGAAACGTAAGGTTAGTTAAACACAAACAGTGCCATGTAGCTGATATGATTAATGAGTTGTATAGAATATAAATGATTGCAATTAAAAGCATTTTAAAGGAAATGCAATAATGTTTTAATATCCTTCCGCTCCAAAATTTGCAGGTATTTTTGGCCTACAGACACAAGTAATTTCGCGCGTTTCGGGTTGAAAATCCTGAGATCACAATCATTTTTAAATCTAATTTAAACCAGATAATAAAAAGAACATTCATTTAACATTCAAGGAACATACATTTCATTTATTCAAACGCTGTCATGTAACACAAATCGATTTGTAAGATTCTGCTGTTTCTAGGTCAGATGTTTGACACTGACCGTGTTAGCTCCTCGATACAAACGATTACGTTTCATTACGCTCTTTGAAATTTAACCAGATGCTTTTTGGAAAATTCCTAAATCATGCTTGAAGTTAATCAATACTTTGTACGTGCTCAAATACACGCTGCCATTAAACGAGTACTAAGAAATTCTGCTGAAACTCATTTTCAGTTCAACTCAGATTGTTATGCTGGTAAGTAAAAGTGAAGTGAAAGTGACATTTAATATATATTGTGAATGTCATTTACTGCCTATAATTTAGACAAAATCAGTAAAGTAATCATAAGGAGAAAGCTATTCACAATTTACCACAGAATTCTTATTTGACCATAAACCCCTTGAGTGGTTATTCAGTTCTTATAATTTATCATGGAAAAAATCCATTGCTTTGTAGACAATTGCAACGGCCATACATGTGATATAATTAAATCACATTCCTTGATTTCAGATGGAAAGTGTTAAATGTATTAAGTGCAATATTTAAGGGTTAATATGTCAAAAGCAGAATGGTGAAATATTCACTACTGGAACAAGATGTGGGCGAGTCTGTGGTGCTCTGATTCTGGTTTGGATCCTGGCTCTGAGTCTGATCCAAACTGGTGCTGGTGCTGACGTTGATTGCTTCTGCGGGAGCAAAAATGATATGAATAAAAAATTTAATTGAATTTTAAGGAAGAATTTTAAATTTTGACAAATTTGACAAAGAGAGCAAAAGGAGAGATTTTGTTCAAATTATACATCTTTATTTTGGCATTTAAGGAAAAAAATGAAAAATTCACTACAGGGGTACTTCTTATATCTAGGACATTTTTGCCACAAGCCCTGGTGAATTTTTGCCAGTAGCATGTAATATCTCCTGTACTCACCAACCAGAACATGAAGTCCCTCACTGCACCCGTGTTTGAGATCAGGAATATCTCTCGTGACCCTGCAGAAGTACCAGCCGCTCTCGTTGGTCCTGATGGACATGCTGGTGAGCGTCGACCAACTGTCGTTATTGTTTTGCATCATGAAGGAAAATCCTTCACTTATCTTGAGTCTGTCTGAATCACATTTTAAAAAGTCCTTTTGGTTACTAAAGTGCCAGCTCACTTTGTACTTTCTACTCGGTTGAAAAGTGCAGTCGATTTGGACAGGAGCTCCTTCACAAACTTTAATGGTTGAGTTTGGTTCCAGATTAACATGTATCTCTTCCTCCTTTTCAGGTACACTTCTGGCCGAGGCTGATCAAAGAAAAAAAAAATATAGATTTCTAAAGCCATTTTACAATATTGCATTGTTGCAGAGCAGTTTTATAATACACCACCATTTATAAATAAGTGTTTCATATTGAATTATTGACTCTGCTGGAACATTTGGGATTTTTTGAGTTAGCTGTGATAGCTAGACAACAATTGACACACAATGACCTACAACAATGACATCACTTAAGTTATTCATTACACAACAGAAACAAACAGCTCTGAATCTGTCATCCAACATTGTCACACTTTTCACTCCAACAAAGAGTTTTTAGGATGGATTTAATTTTTTTTAAAGCCATTTAGCCATTAAAGACCCAGTTCTCGGAGCACACTTTGACTACATAGCGGGGCACATTGTCACACTATATGGGGTTGTTATAATGTTTGAGAATAATTACATATTATAGGCTGTTTAATGGCATTACCAATTATGCAAAATGTTAACATGTACAAAACTTTATCAAGCAAATAAGTAAATAAACAGGTAAAAAGACTGGTTTGGTCAAACAATCTTATATATATATATATGCAGCATTTAAACAACAATATGACAGAAATATGACCTGATCTGCTCAATTAAAAAGTATGTTTTTTAGGTACAATCTACCTTCAAGGTACCAAGCGTGTTTTTGTGTTCACCCAATAACCATTAAAAATATAATTCTGGATCTTTGGCTTGAAGGATTGAATGAAAAACTGTTTCAAGTCTTTCACAAGCACAAGTTGTTTGAAACCAATATACAAATGCACGGAAAGAGGAAAAAAGCATAACGTGCAATTTGCCTTAAAACTTTGTAGTTAGTAAGATTTGGCCCACCTTCCCCATGTGACAACTAGCTTCTAGTCTTATTTCAGTCACACAGTGTCAAAAACTCAAACACAACATTGTTCTACCTCTTTACATACATGGTTTAAATGATGTCCAAACGATGTTATAAACAAAGGTTTTTTTTTTAATTACCTGTAACTAGCAGAAGAAAGATTCCACTGCGTAGCCGATCCATACTTAAGGAAAGAGTGCGTCCCCAATAATAAACCCCTTAGAGTGAATCCTGTCCAGACGAGAAAATAATGTGCTCTTTTCAGAGAGTTCCAGCTTTATCAAACTGTACAAAAGGAACGCAGCAGCACCTTCAGCCCTTTAAACCAGAATGCATGAAGCTTCCTCATGCGTTCAGATATCTAGACAGGTTCCTGTGTGGTCATGTGTCTCAGAAGTTCTACTGGGCCCCTGAGACCTTGAAAGCTTCTAAAAAGCGTTTAGTTTTGTGTTGTCTTCCTGTGGAAGATCAAAGCCCCCCACGCTGCGCTCAGTTGAAAATCACCTACATGGAACGTTTGCAAATAACGTCTATTGGGAAACACAAATATATATGCTAAGGATCATGTAGCTTACCGTCAACATTGTGGCCTTCCCAAACGTTTAAACCAAACACTCACCACTTTTTTAGATGGGAGGAGAAATGCAGGGATCACTTTGAAGCAAGGTGCAAGAATTTAGAAGAACTATGAAAGCAGGTCAGGGACACGAAACGAGAAACGGCTACACGCACGACAGAGATCTGACGACTCAGGCACGCACCACAGGTACTTTCAGTTCACTTGTAGAGGCAGAGAAGATTTGATAGACACGTTTACGATCCGTCATGCTCGCGCGTGAGGAGCGCAGCGACGCAGGTTTGGATGCGGTCGCAACATTAAACCTGAGGGCAAACCTAACCACTGTTTTAAAGTCAATTCTAACATCAGATTAAACAAAAAACAGTCATGTCACCCTTTTTGTTATAGATATTCTTTATTTGTATAAGCTAAATCTATATAGTTCCCTTATTTTAATTGTAATTTGGTGCGGTAAAGCAGCAGGTTGAGCATGTATAGTGCTATATATACAGTAGCAAATATTAATAACATGGGGAGAACATAAAGTGGTAACATTTTGTTTTGATAGTCTATTTAAGACATTCTTTGCAACTACATGTCAACTAACCCTCAGAGTAATAATAGACTGTTAGGTTATGGTTAGGGTTAGTAGATTAAGTTGATATATACTTGCAAACAATACTTTCACAAAGTGTTTGCAAATATGAAGCAGACAGTCTACTTATACCCTAATGACTAGTAGGTGACAAGTAGTTGCAAAGAGTAGTAGAATGTCTAGTTAATCTACAGTTAGTAGAATGTATAAAGTGGACTATTAAAATAAAGTGTTAGTTTCCCCCAAAGTTAATTACATTACATTTATGCATTTGGTAGACGCGTTTTACAGTACATTAAAGTTATACATTTTGTCAGTAAATGTGTTCCCCTGGGAATCGATCCCACAACCGCTGCGCTGCTAACACAACACTCTAGCAACTACGCTACAGGAACGCTAATTACTATTACTCAGTATGAAAACAGTAAATAAAATAGCACCCACACAATGTATATGCTCCATACAGAAAATGAAAGACACGGGCAGATATATTTCAGCATTTAATTTAAAATACATATCGCAAACGTCATTTTGCATTACATAAAAGCATAAATACTAATGTCATTAAATATCAGTGACGAAACGTGGCCATCCTCATTTCTCAAAATTCGGTGTAAAATCAGTTGTAAGTTACTGCAGACATGTTTCTCGTTAAACAGCTCAGTGCAATGCACACACATCAACAGGAACGTGGAAGATGTGTCCGTGAATTTTAAGGGGGAGGACAATTTAATGCCACATTTAAATTCAAATTCCTTGAAACAGGAACAAATAGAATCTTTTATGAAAAAAGTTCCCAACATCAAACGCTGATGCCCGTTACCGTAGCTGTCAATGGTCAAACCACAGCTTTGAGTCACCAGTAAACCAGTCATCTAATCCCATGGTTTAAAACATGAGATTTATGAACTGATCTGAAAGCGCCGTGATGTGACAGAGTAAACCACACTGCTCTATTAAAAGTACATTAGAGGCAAAGTAAAAAACGGACAGCTGTTAATATCACTTAATAACGTACAGTAAATATATAACTGTGCAAATTCTCATTTTTCATAGTTTGTTTTGGTTTTAATGTCTATTTAAAACAACTTGATTATAAAAGAACTCTAAAACCGCTTTTAAAAGTATAAATATGATGTTATACAGTGTGAATTCGCTTCTTTCGATGGTATAAATCTATTTTTAGTTTTGTTTACTTTCCATTATAAAATTGTAAAAAAAAAACATTCCCTGTTTCTTTAAAATTACGAAAACTAGCAGTTTCAAATTCAAAACGTGAGCCGAGGTCTTAAATGCACAAATAATAATAACAATTTTCTCAAAAACAGTTGAAAACAAACAAAAAAACCACCCTCACATCAAATCAAGTAAAAAAATAAACTCATTCTGAATTAAATAAATAGGTTTTGACGTGAACCCTGTGCTTTGTCTTCCATTGGCTGTTGGTCTATAACTCGTCTTTTGGGTTTATATGCAGGCCGTGATCCCACATGTGCTGGTCATCCAGAGCTTGAACCACCTCGTCGGCCTGAAGTCTCTCCTGCAATCCGATTTAAACAGTAATTACATATTAATTACATATTAATTACATACAATTAGGTAATTACATTTTTATGACCGTGTTCTAGTATTTTTCATAACTCTCAGAATCACACAGGCTATTTATTGCTCTTTTATTTTTAATGTTTTATAGGTCTAATGTAAACATTTGCATTAAGTAAGAGTTTTGTGGGCATATATATATATATATATATATATATATAACCTCATCATTAGCAGGTGGCCTGAGTGTCTGAACATCAAATCGACACTTTTGGTGTGTGGGCTACATGTGGGCGTTCGGACTTATGACATCAGAAGCTCAAGTATTTTCTAACGAGCTATTTTTGCAGCTTCGTTTTAATAAACACTCTCTTTAGACTGAGTGCTCAAATGACATATGTTACATTTGGCCCTGATTGAATAAAATTATTAAATAAATAGCTATAGTTTAATATAATACATACATAATAATAACACATGCTTATTTAGGATGTGTAATGTGTTTGTATTTTTAAAGTGGTCAGCGGGTTTGACACGTGTACAGTAATACTCCAGGTGAAAGGGCTTATAAAAGTGTGTTTAGTTATGTAAATACACTGGCATTATTTTGCTTTGTTGTGAGAACAGGAAGTGGTTTGGCGGTTTGACAGCACTCATTAGTGGGTATAACACTTCTGTACAGGTGGATGTCTGTGGCTCTGGGCTTGTGTCTTACGTACAGCGGAAAACAGCATTAAAGCATCCGCTTTAGCATTACATTTCAGCAACACACTGGAACAAAACGGAACCCTAAAAAACGGAACCCTAAAAAACGGAACCCTAAATGTGTACATTCTGGCCAACATCTGTTTCTTTACTCACCAGTTCCCTGTAGAGGGGGTCCAAAGTGAACCAAATTGCCACAGCACATCGCTGCCCCCTGGTGACAGCACGCACACCGTGCGGATTCTCTCCGCCGGATGAGAACCCCACCAGTCGCCCACACGCGGGCTTAACAGAGGCCTGCAAGAGGAAGCATCACTTTTCAAAGACAAACTCGGCCAGATCTGACAAACAGGTCGATGTTGAAAATGTATTTCCTTACAGTGACAGTTTTGGCATCTATTTCTGTAAAAATAAATTCTCCACCATCAAAATCTCCATTCAGGTACAGCAGGGCACTGAAAGACCAGGAAAATACATAATTACAACTATATATGTATATTTACAGTATATATGTAAAGTCTTAACTACAATATATGCCGAGATTTTACCTGTAGTCTCTATAGGTGTAAGCTGGCGGCTCTTTCCAGCACTCGTTTGCCTCTGGGTCCAAAAGACAGTTATCCGCATGTATTGGGTGACTGAGGTCGTTTCTGTAGTCCTGTTGCCCTGTTGTCATAAGAAAAATTATTGCAATTTTGTATTCAGTTTAATAATAATAGCAAATCACAAGTATTCACAGGCAAAAACCTGCTTTGGCGAGACAATATTTTACTGTACATTTAACTGTACTCAACTGTAATCAGAACCACAGTAAGCTTTAATATATAAGTATCAGTACACTTAAACTGCAGCTATGGTTTAACCTGAGGTAGAAACTAAAAGCTGAGGTAGAAACCTGAGGTAGAAACTATATCCCGTACCTGATATGGCCGTTCTACACACAAGATGTGTGTATGAGAAATACAGAGTGGAATTGAGCATGAAGTATGACTCAGTTATCCGCCTGGCCTTCTCGCTGACATCATAAAATAGGCGGGCACTCTTTAAGGGAACACGTCCCTCATATCCGTACTGCGAATGATAAAGTATGAGTAATTAACATTTAATTAATTACTGAATAATTAACCATAACTATAAACAATTGAACCAATCAATACAGAACATATGTAGGGTGATTGAGGCTTCAAAACCTTGTGAGCTACCTTCCTTAACTGCAAGTAACTACCTAACTTAACTGCAGTTTAAGACATTAAACTGCAGTTAAGTTAGGTAGAACCTAGAAACTAGTCAAGATATTTTAGAAGGCAGCATAAGGTGCTGCTGTAGCTTTTGGATAGGCAGTTCCTTATGCTGCCTTCTAAAATATCTCGACTTGTATTTGGGTTCTAAGTTCCGAGGCAGCACTCCATGTATGTTTTACAGAGAATTCAATCCCAGAATACATTGCGACGCAAGTGGAAAAAAGTTGGCAGTTATATATTCCCAACCGAAAGGGTTTAAACACTTACAATCAAACATAAAGTAGTTAGCATAATATATGTACTATTAATATATGCTATTAATATGCTAACTGTAGACAGTAGCTCACTAAGTTTAAAAATAGACCATGACTGTGCTAGATGAAAGTTCCATGTGAATTTCATGTCATTCCATGTAAGAGAAGGAAGGTCTTACCTTCAACGTTTTCAATACTGTTGCCCCCTCAAATTTCTCATTGGGTGTGTGGGGGGATGTTTTTCCCTTGTAGCCATCACCTGCCGCAGTGACACTCTGGCAGTTATAGAAATTTATAGAACATAAGTTTATAGAACATACATGAGTAATTTACATATAAAGGCAAATAAAGGTCAATGGTGAAAGTATCTTAATTGGTGGAGCAAGGCGCTAGCAACACCAAGGTCATGGGTTCAGCTCTGAGTGAACCAAATTATTGATCCAACATATAGGACAAAAGTTGTTTTTGATAATAGCATCTGCTAAGCACAGATGTATGTATGTACACTCACATGTGCCAGCTGCCTCAGTTTTGAGCACTCATCTTCAGTGATGACATCATCAAGGACCACCCTCTGTGTTCCGTTCAAAGCGACTGAGTTCAGCACAAGCCTCACGTTCTCATACAGCAACGGGCCTCCTACACACACACACACACACACACACACACACACACACACACACACACACACACACACCTCTTTGATTTACAGCTTTTAAAAAGTAGATCTCAGCCTTTATGACTTCAAGGCGATATTCAAATGATAATTAAAGGCCTCCTCACTCACAGTTACATTATATCAATCAACACGTTATTTTAGAACATATAATAAATGATTATAATAAATTATTCGAGTATTGAATTAATAATTTAAAATTATTTATGAAGTATATTCTTTGGTATATTTTGTATATCTTTTGTATAGTTTATAAATTAAGTATATTCATTGAAAATAACCAAACACTTAAAATATCCTAATAAATATCTTTTAATGCTTAAAAGCGAGCATCACCATCTCGATGTTCTTGTACCGCAGCCGCTGTGACGTTCTTCTTTGCTAAAATCGGCACATAGTCAATCCAGCCATCCGTACCAGAAGGAATCCTGCAGACACATTTAAGATATAAGCAGGAACGTTGATTGGATCACACCCGAGATTGACGCTCGTGCGAGACTGTGTACAGTACCTGTTGGTGTCTTCTCGACCCCCCGTGGTGCTCCAGTAGTTCTGAGGAGAAACACAAACGCAAAACTCTTAATAATACATGCAAGACATGACATCTACGTTTTCATACACATTCCTGGTCTGACTGTAAACGGTTTACATTATTCCACAGAAAATGTTTTTGTAATATTTCTCAATATATTAATTTAAAATGAAACTACTTCGCAGCTATTACGTCCATGTGTATAAATATATCTTTCACTTTAATGACGCTGAGTAAATGATGGAAGAATTTTCATTTTTAGGTGAACTATCCCTTTAAGGCCCCCAAGGTTAACTTACCGCTTCATTGAAGGATACCCCGAGGTTTTTGCTGCCCATCACAAGCAGGTCTGATTCCTGTTTGTGTCGTCTGAGGTACTGCTCAGCTTCCTGTGAAACAAGAGGGCACGAATACCAAACATTTGGCTTTAGTATAATACAAGCCTCTGGTTCCTTGATAATGGTATTGAACAACAAATAAACAATTTCTTCCACATATTACCGTATGGTTTCATAGGACATCTGAATATAACTCACTTTTATTATTTTCTCATTTTGAATATTGAAAACCCCAGGCCCCATTGACTTGCATTACATCGGAAAGTATATTTATATATATATATACACGTTATATAGAATATATAATGTCAAACTATGTTACTTTTATTGTACCAGTATACAGTAAAGGGCCAAGTTTGACTTTTGGCTTTAAAATTGTTTTCTACTGGCACTAGGTTGAATATAACGGTCCTAATTGTTTATCTACCAAACATCTTGTCTGTGGCTTATTGAAACAAAAAGAGACCTGAGGGATACTCGACACGCTCTGTATGAAATCAAGTCCAGGCCGTTTCACAACCTGCACGATTACTCTTGGCATTCTCCGGCAGCCATTTTTTATTAGCGGTCCCTGGCTCTTATTTAAAGCAGGCTGTTCTAACTGAAGTAAAAGACTGTTGGTTTTAACTGCGGTTGAAACCGCAATTAATGGCAGTCCTGGTGCCCCTGGGAGGAACAGTTGAGAGGAAAAGCTACGAATTTAAGTGGTACTAAACCGAAACGGTCGGTAGCATCCGCGGCGTCACGTTCCCCTTCGCGACGGTAATGCAAACAGCTCCCAAATTGTTTCAGGGAGTTCTGATGTCAATTTTCTAGCCAGTTTCCTGTTATGAAAATTGAAGGCTTTTCTGTCAATACTGTATTCTTGGCTCTGGGTTAACAAGGTCCCAGAGGAGTCAAAAATCAGGCAATCAGACGTGGCAGACGGCCAGAGAGATGGAAACATTCTACAATGAAACATTCTACAATGGAGGAAGAATAAAACTTTGCGGTTTTAAAGAGCTGGAATTCAACGCATCTCGCATTGAAAGACATATCCAAGCCCGTTGGCTCTTGACCCAACAAACTCGTGTGCCTTTACAGTGCTAATAGTTTCCAGGCTTTCCAATGAGAAACTCTTGGAGTGGATGGTCCAAGAGTGTGTTCAGCCACTACTGTACATCTCACACACCAAACCCACTAAACACAATGATTGTTCCAATGTGTTTCTGCACATATAGAGTCCTGCTAATCTCTCTACCAAGCTTCAAAAGCTTACAGCCATGCTCACAGAGTTGGACAGTCCCTCGGCTGGTCATCATGAATTATATTGCATGGACCTAAGAGCACCTGGAATGTTCTATGGAATCTCTATCTGGAATGTAACACCATTATAATACAATATTATACAATACAGAATTGATTTCACCACAAAGCTATCGCTATCGCATGGCAGTGGACATTCCGCAACTCACCTTACGAGGCTGTCCGTCATATCCCAGTATCTCCCTGTAATATTCCACGTTCTCAGTCATGAACTCGTCCCCTTCATGGAACAACAGGTATGTGAGAGCGCACGGCAAAGCCTCCTCGATCCGACCCGCTGGATATGAAGGAAAAAGACTGTTAGCTCTTGATAAAACATCTGGGACCCCGTGTTTTTTGGTTAATGTGCCTGATTATTCATCCCGTGAGATTGTCTGATTTTTCCGAGTCCTCTTTTCCCACATTTATTTCCATGTGCAGACCTGTGAGCTCGGAAATACTCGCATTCCAAGTTAGTGACCACAATGGAACAAACAGTCAACTAAGCTAGTGGAAATACTAGACATTCACCAGAAACAGCTAAACAACACACACACACACACACACACACACACCTGGATATCTGATACACTTGTGGATGTCTTAAGTACTTTCACTGAGTGATTCACTGCATGTTGAGTGATTTACTAGCAATGTGCACGTTGTGATGTTTTTAAGAGATGAGACATTTTAAGTAACACAAGACTGAACAATTTATAGGATTCACCCTTTCCTTCGGGGCAAGTGATTAGATAATGATTTCATGATTAATGAGGTTGTTTATCGGTTTAAATTATTTTCAAATGGTCTAAATTAGCTTGTAATTGCTTTTGAAATGTTCCTTCCAATCAGGATAAGGATCAGAAACAGTTTTTGTAGCCAAGTGTGTTTGCTCACATATGCACAAGGAATTTGATTTAATGACCGAATGTGCACAGAGAATATGGAGACTTACTTTGGAAATAGGCAAACTGCAGGTAGTCGTAATGCAGGGGCAGGTAGTTCTCCATGGGCGACAGGCGACCGGGACGGGTTGCCAGATCTCTGACACACTCATGCTCACAGTGAAGAACATGTGTATAAAAATCTGTAAAAACAGGTTAAGGTGAATTAGACAAAACACTCAACATCTACCCGAGTTAGTGCAAGAGAATCCCAGGAAATATTCAAATTAAAATGAGTGCAAATTAGTGTGAGATTTATGAGAATTATATCCCAGGAAATATTCAAATTAAAATGAGTGCAAATTAGTGCGAGATTTATGAGAATTATATCCCAGGAAATATTCAAATTAAAATGAGTGCAAAATGTGTTCAATAAATATTTTTAAATAGTTATTACTATTGATATGTATTCAAATTACGGTTTTAAATGTAAATAATTCTATTATGAATTCTATTATTAATACTTTATATTTGTAGTCAGTTTAATAATAGTACTTTTTATTGCATAACTATTCATTATTTCATTAGAATTATATTTCATTATTATAATTTCATTACATTTAAAATTGTTTTAATTAATACAGACTTTTGTTCAGGATGAATTAGAATAAGATCGTCCAACAGGGCTATAATCAAATATGCCAGTATAAAAACAGCAGCTGAGGTGCTGGTGCATTTTTTGAGGCAGAGCTCAAGGGTGAAGATCAAATTAGAAAGCCGAGGAGAGGCAGGGCAGGGCACAGCTCGCCCACTTTAAAGGGCACGATGATTTGTTATGACAGGATAGATTGGTAGCGAGCAGATTATTCCAACATCAAAGCAGAGACATATTAAAAAACAGAAAAGATGACTAAGAGCTTCTTTTAAAAGACATTTAACGGGGGTAAGGAGAAGTAGAATTTGTTTCGAGTTGGTCTATAACATATTCACAAAGGAATATAACTAGTTGTTTACTTGCAAAGATGGCGCATTGATAACATAAAAACCATGAAAAGGCCCAGCCCGTTTGCTTTAAAAGCCCTTTTGTTAATATAGAAGTGAATGAGCCCTGAGTTACAATGGCAAACTTCAAACACTCAGATAATACCATCTGTAGCACAGAGAAAAGTACATGAATAAGAGGATAAACAATTAAAAGATCCCACAAGCATTTAACCAGGACAAAAATCCACAACAATGTCACACATATTATCAGTCTAGCGGAAAACACACGCTCGCCTTCGCTCTTATGCTAAATCACTGAGCAAACAGAAAATGTCAGTGACATCATTGTCGGTAGAATTCCATTTTCCAGGGATTCCACGCTGATGAATTTTGAGATATTCCATACTTCACAAAATCCCCTAAAGCTCACATCAGCACTGACAAGTCTCTCTGAGGACAAGTCCTTTCACGACTGGCCGTAAACATCAGCTCTTCTCAGTTAGCCAGCATGTTTTCCACATTCATGTCATGGTTTAAACATTTGGACCATAGATGTCTGTCAATGACGCAGCTGTGTGTCGCGGTCGTCCTCAATCAGCTGGAAGCAACTGGTCATAATTTACAATCATTTTCTCAATTATATGTATTATTTTATAAGCCAAGCATTATGGGCTGTTATGACATAAGTGTTATTGAAATCTGGCTTCCTTTGTAACTCAATGGCCCGGCGCCCAATCAGTGACAGGCGAGGGTGTCAGAGCTGCTCTGTGTTTTGATAGTTAATGTTGTTTCTTTAGAAGAGCTTTAACAGTGTATTGATGTAATTCAGTGGCCGTCACACTGCTTTTACTACGAATTGAAAAGTACGATTCCGTTTAAAGTTTTTTCTTTTGAAATCCAGTGTAGATAGACTTGTGTGGTCTGCTGAATTGCAAAACAATGGTTTGCTTTTTCTGCGGGAATGTAATGCAAGCAAAACGTGGCTATGTTTAATCTGTTATGTTTAGTCTGTTACATCTCTTCACTAAGGCCAAGGTCAAAGCGAACAGCCTTTGTATCGATAAACAATAAAACTGTGTCTTTTGGATGCACCTGGATGTAAAATCTGAGCCAAAAAGAAGCTTTCAAGTTTTATGTTTAAAAACACTGCATAGGTCAATTATACGGAAAATGTCACACTGTTTTGAAGGTATTCGTACAAACATGGACTGCCTGTGAGACGCAACAATAACAGACTGTGCTTAAAGTTTGGAAAAACAATTTGCCTACTCTGAAAGGACAGCACAAGGTACAGAGGTCAGAGAAGGGAGAGCTCTTCATTACTGGAAGTACAAACAGCTTTAGATGGAAGAGAAACAAGATAACCACAACAGAAATTCCCAAAAACCACTTGAGCCAGGAACATTTCCCAGACCTTTTTAGGGGGGCAGATGATAGCTCTACCATATTAGGAGGAAGTTACAAAAGAATGTACCTGAGATCAGCTCGTAGAGGCTGTATTTGTACAAGACATGCTCGGGTTCCTCGAAACGCAGTGGCCCTTCGCAAAGTGCCCGGCACTCGCCATCAGCGCGGTAATATTCAGTCAAAGCCTCTTCGAAGAAAGTCGCGGCCCCTTTATAGTTGCTTTTGTCGTAGAGCTTCACTCCGGCAAAAAAGGCTTTCTGAAAATACAATGATGCATCTGCTTTATGACACTGATCCTGCTTACATTGGCTGTTCACATGCACCTCGGATGATGAAGTCACAATAAAATAACAGGTGATTGGACCACCAGAGACATGTGACTACTGGGTGTGAACAGGGCCACTGTTGGGCATTCTAGCGCAGAAATGAAAAATTTCCAGATAGCAAACACAACGGATGTAATGTTAATCAATGTGGAAAATAACCACTGCAACATTGATTCAACGTTAAACCAACTATCCTTGCTATCTGGATACTCGTTTGGAGAAACATCAAGCAATGCTATGATCTCCAGCAGTCACTCACCTGATGTGGACGAGCTTCTCGGTCGATCAAATATTCCTCTTTTACTCCCTGCAGGGCTTTGTACTGCTCGAGGTCCTCGGCCATCTCCACATGCTCAGGGTTGGCCTGGAAATACGTGTGAGCAGCAGACACGGCTTGATCCAGCTGCCCGAGCTGTTGACAGACAAAACACAGACACACTGAAAAACACACACAAAATGCTACAGGATCTCATGTTGTAGATTCATATATAATGAATCTATAAAATACAAAATACCTGCAAAATACTAAAACTTAACCCCACCCACCATGAAATCTTATTGGTTATAACATGTGTAGCATATGTTTTTATATATTATTGGATAGTGGTGTCATGGCGTCCCTAACAGGGCTCTTAACCCTGCTTTAGCTTAACCAACAAGTCTCTCCCGGTCAACCAGGTTAATTAAAGAAATTATGCTGGTTGACCTGCTTTTGTTTTGCTGGCGAACACCATCAGTATACACCATCTTGGACCAGCATGGAAGTTTTTTCAGAGGGAATGATCCTTCTTTTGGCCTCTTCTGGCCTCTAAAATTGTTTACAGACTTGAATAAATAAGGGGCCTGTTTTATATATGAATATAATCGCAATTAATTTTGCTCAAGTCAAGGAGAACCCTCAAAACAAGTTCACAGAAGCCATCAGCTGTTATTTTCCCAGCCCTTATGAAATGCAGACCTAAAATCTGTTTCGCAGATTTGGAATAGTTGTCACTGTCTTTAATCCTCCTTAGAACATTATATTGTATGAAACAAATTCTTATGGTTTGCACTATATGACTCACGCATTGCAAAACAATGACAAAATTACAGATAATTCGCGGAACCGATCTTTCACCCTTTGCATTCCAAAGCCTTTAAGAAAAATACATCTTGGTGTGCAACAACATTATCAGTTTATAAAACTCATGAACCAAAATAACAGCTAGCACACGGAGGACCTCAAACGTAAAAATGTCAGTTGTTGTAACTGCACTTATATTGTGAGATGTATTAAAAGATAAAAAATTTTATTTCTGTGTGTCATTATTGCTTTCAGAATGCAGACAGTGCAATGTAGGTTCTAAGGACCTCAGATGTACAACATAACATCCAGCAGGAACGTGAAAAGGATGATCTTTAATTAACCTTAATGTTTTGAGTCTGTTATCTGCCAGGGACTGAAACAGAGAGGTTTAGAGGGATACGCTTGGTTTCCTCTGAAAGGGCAAAGAGCAACATGGCGTCGACCACATTTCTTTGTGCTCTTTGTATTTCCCTCCTTCTCAAACACACTCACACTGCCTCGCGCAACTAACTTGCGAAGACTCTGATTGGCTACAGGCTTCCTAAGATTATTCTACAGCAGGTCAGATTCCAGAAGTTGGAGACAAACTTAAGACATGTCTGTGATGTTCAGTCCACACAGGCTACGGCAGCCTTTTAAAAATATCCTCACGCCCTGACAAATCCTGTAAACGTCACAGAACAATGACCACAGGTTCATGAGAGGAGATGGAAAACAACCCAGCTGGTCACAAAAGCTCAAACTCAGCTGTGAATTAGTTCGTCTCGAACCCGCTGCCCGCTCATGTTCACACTCATGTTCTCGCCGTGTCACCAAACGCAGCTGTTCCACAATTCACAAAACACAAAAACTCACCATGCAACAATTCTGAGGCTTTAAAAGAAGAAACCACCAAAATGTGGTTGAAATTTAACGAAACGTTTCACGGCGCTGTTAAACGTTACGACCGTCATATTTTGTATTATTGGATATTAAATGATTACAGCAAAACAATTAATATGATTGAAACAATTAATCGCGAGCAGTTAAAGGAGCATCAATCATAGACGCGTGCTACGCAGCAGCCACCATTTGGATCTTTATGAACCAGGAATGTACGTCACAGTGTGACACTTCTGTCTTGTACTGCATTAGGCTTCATTTGTGTGAGTGTCTGCGGAGCAAAGATCTGAGTCATGAGTCCTGAGTATTGTGGACACATTTTAGTTCACTTTTAAATCACTTCAACAGATGGTTTTACAGCTAAGAAGCTCATTTCACACACACTTACTAATCCACAGTCTGCTTTTACCAGACGCGTACGGTAAATCAATTACATCTATAATTTAGTATGTGTACAAACTGTCACCTGTTTATTATGTATCAAAGGAATGCACATGAACCCTGCAGATCATTGACAAACAGACTGCGCAACACTTTCAAAGACAGACACGGAATAAACCGCTAGTTCATTTTAATTACATTAACAGACTTCAACTAAAATTTGTGCCTTTTAGGGTAAATATTTTCCAAAGGAATAACCTGTGGCTCTTGTAACTGCTCCTTAATAGTCACAGTTTTTTTTACCCACAATCCCCAGTGAGAGTGTACAAACCATTTACTCACTGGCTGTAAAAATCGGAAAACATCCCTCTTGATGTGGGATACAGCCAAAGCCAAAATCTCACTTACACATGTTTTTCTTTCTGGTAAAGCAGTCAAGGAATGTCAATGGAACTGTAGATGCATTTATGCTGTGCAAAATTCCATGCTGATAGGCTGTTTGGTCGACTACAACGCTAAAAAGAAGGTGAGTGCAATGCATTGTGGGATATAGCATTCTATACAGTGTGCTCTGCTGAGTACTAAACACATTGGCAAATGTTATAGATCATACAGGTATTCTATGCATACAGAAGATCTGCATACTGTGTACAGTACACATACTGCATACTAAGAGAAGTACGCAAGTATGTTATTCTCAACACAGCCATAACTATTACTAAGGTCCAGCCTGGAGTACAAAGGTAAAGACTAGAGACTGGAACAGAATAAATATACTTTGAGGGCTTCCTTTATAAACACTGGTATTATTGGGCTGGTGCCCAGACAAACAAAACTGACAGCTTGTGTACAAATAACTAAATTAATATTTTCATTTGTATCAATGGACAAAGCTTAGCTCTGTCCTCTAAGGACCAAACAAAGTCATGACTTTTTTAAACGTCGGTTAAGTAGGGCGTTTTAATCTGCCACAAATAAACTCTGTCTGTTGAGTCTGGAATCTTAACAATAAAATACAATGAAACTCTTGTGGAAAGATATATTTAATGAAATAACCATTGTGCTTACATTAGGGGTCGATTCAGTCAACAGAGTATGAAATAATAATCAGAACTGTGTCGCTTTTCTATTTCCTATAAATATGTGATGACAGATTAAACCATTATTTCTGAGTTCCACCATAAACAGTTTTAAGAGTTTGGTAAACAGCGTACAGAATAATGACAGGCAACTGCTTGAGTTTAAGTACATACAACCTGGACGAACAGTTTGGTTTATTTTTGTACAGACCACAGAGGAATAATTCTACAGCAAAAGAAGGTGTAGACTGAGAATTCAAATGTAAACTAAACAGCGCAGCCACAGAAGACACGACTACACCGGTCACGAACAGATCACATTTTCTTCCATTTAAAGGCCTTTTGTGAAACGAAGTCAACAAGAACTTGACACAAATCCTCTTTTTCCAGCCAAAACAAAACCTATTTATCCCGAGAACCTGCTGACCTTCTTTCTTCACTGCAGTCAACGGCCACAGGGCACGTACGGCATCACATGCTTCGGAAAATAGCCCGGGCTTGTGGGAATCCTATGAATGATGTCATACTGTTGGGGGGGGTGGCCTCCTTACATCTCCTTTGGTGCTGACAGTACAGCACACTGGCCCGTTTTTCTCTGCCCAGGCCACACCCACTCGCCGCACATGTTGGTTTAATAAGGTAATGTCAGAGGAATGTCTTTTAAGCCAGACGGAACAGACGACCTCTTTCATTAGAGCGAGGCTGTGAGGATATAGCATAACTGGAAAAAGCACAAAGTCAAAATAGATCTACAATAATCCTGCTACTGTATACAGCCAGACCTGAAACCACAGCTGAATGGAAACCTGTGTACATGGGGTCTTGATTCCTACTTAAATGAGATGTTCAGCTTTGGTCTGTATATTTGTACATAATTGTAGGGGGAATGTTGGCTGTATGTATGTATGTATGTGGTCAATTACCAGATGCTATTATCCCAAGGAATCTACGATACACTGAGTCTCTGTTCACACTGCACACAAATCAGAATTGGCTTTTTAAATCTGGATTAAAGACTTCACAGTATTATTTTGCTGAAATCTGATTCATTTGTTTTCATACAGTCACTGTGAGCAGCTGTCAGTACAAAGAGTGTAAAAATAACCGCGGGGTTCAAACCAGCAATGTTTCACACAGCAGCCTATAGCCCTAACCACTACACCACTATAGCCCTACAATAAAAGCAAGATGAATCTATAATGACTCCATTCGCATTAGGTAGTTCTGTGTATCTAAATGAGAACTTAATTTTACAATGTCCACAGTTGGAATAGTCTTTAAATATCCTTATGGTGCTTTGAAAACGCATAAGGAAACCTGTGCAGCGCAACATTTAGATTAATACAAACTCTTCATATTTAATAACCCTCATCTTTTTTTCCCAGCATCTCGTCTTTCATGTTACCCAGTAGGATCTCCTGGCCTGGAGCTGAAGGGTGAGTCAGGCCTCTCCACACATCCCTCACATTCCTGCAGAGCCCCTGGCCTGAGAGAGGCCCGACCTCTCAGATGAGCGCAGATCAAGACCTGGACTCACGTTGCCTTCCTAATGACCAGATTCCCAGCTGGACAGCCGCTGAGCAAAACCAACCCACTTATATCTACCTTCCATTACAGTGAAATGAGTTTCTTATACTGCAGAGAAAGTATTTTTGTCATGTTTTCTATTTAAAAATCTAAATCATAATAACAAATGTTGTTTTATGCTTAAACGTTGTTTGCCAATAGGGTAAGCAAAAAAAAATTTAAAGACAAAACAAGTTTGCTTTGCTTAAAGAGTTTTTTCTTGTTATAGGCATAAATTTCACTAAATTCAGTTATATTAGTTAAATTAGCTCACAAAATCTAATCTAATCTAATTACATCCAAATAATTAATAGAATGTAGTTCGTAGAATGTGTCTTGTTTTGTAGATGTTTACAGTATTTGACTAAAAATTAAGATCTTGTGTATTCTGTTTGCAGTGCACAAGCTAAACTGGTTTGAACTAGTTCAAGTGTTAATGTACACCACAAAGCATTATCAGCTGTGTGTTTATGGATGAGTTCCTGTGTTAATCATTATGACTCTTGTTCAAGTAAAACACGTTCTGCCTGTGAAAAGCACGAGTTGGAAACAGTGTCAGTTTTGGGGGCAGAGTGAAATCTAAAGCAAGTCTGCATTGTGTTCACACACAACAGAGCTTTATAACAGGCATAAAAGGGGCAATGGTATCACTGTGACTGCACAATACCACCATTCATTCTCCCAGAAACAGGCTAAAGGTTCGGTACCCTCATATTCCTCCCTGGAGATTGTACATACTGTATTTCTACATGTTGCAGATTCCCATTTGGATCTTTGGTTTTGTGCTTCAGCGCAACTGCATTGGCCCCTTCTGGTGTGAACTTTTTAAACAGACGAGACAGCAGAGGATTCTGGGAAACCACAGGCTCTGATTGCCATGTGATGAAAGACTTGACAAGCTGTTTAGGGTGACAGTCTTTGGGTGGGAGGTCAAATTTCAACGTAAATTAAAAATAAACACAAAGCTCAATATAAACTCAAATATATAAATGTAAGGATTTTAAATGCTTTTAATGTCGTCAACTAAAGAAATTAACTACACAAGATAAACTACATGACTTGAACAGGCCAAAGACTGTTATGGAAAAACACTCATAAATTAAACTACATTTTCTAAAAAACAATAATGACAATGATGATAAGGTACCACAAATATTCTGAGATGAGTATCACAGCATCATTTTATATTTAGGGTTCTGGATACATCACAAACACAACTAAGTATCATTAATCTTCCAAAACACATTTTAGAAACTATTTGTAAAGACTATTTGAAAAGAAAGATCATTTTTGGTGCTCATCTCTGTTTTTCTTGTTTTGTTTGTCTTCCGGACCCACGCCGAGCAACACAAACATCCTGTCACACAGTAAGCCTGAAAGGTCTGATTGATGCGAAATCTGTGTAAAACTTCTCACGCTACAAACACTGCGTTTAAACCGGCCATGATGCGACTGGTTTCCAGTCACATGCAAGTACAGTATGTGAGAATTGACATGTGACATCACAGCCAATCAGAACATAGTTCATTATTAATATACAATGACGCAAAGTAATACTCTTAACTAACTGTAACAAAACAAAAGTGTAACCAATAGTCAATATCCATGCATCTTTATCAATCATTAAAAAATATGCATGTAAACTCTTATGATTTTTGGTACTCCACTCCAGGCTAATTTCAAACTTCCAAAGTAAACGAACCTGGGTTCTTGTTTCAGATCATGGCATAAGACAGGTTAGTTAACTCAGAAAGAGAAGCAGAGAGCTTGAGTTTTGACGGTAGCCTGGATAATAATATTCCTGGCGCAGAGCTGAACTGAGTAAGCCAAGTGGAAGCCCCCTTCAGCCCAGGAGCCTCGCTGAGCATCTCCCTCTGGGGCCCGTCCAGGCCCCCGCTGAAAACAACACCAGCAGGACCCTGACATGTAAGTATGAAGGGCTGGCGTGGGGTGCTTGGGGGGGACCTCCTCTAAGATGGAATGACTGTTATTAATCTCATTAGTTTCATTTTGTACTGTTGTGCTTTTAAAGAGCTGCAGCTGGAAACAGCCTTTCTAGTTACTTTTAGTTTTTCTCTAATAATAAAAGTTTCTGATCAAGAAAAGAAGACTCTAACAGAAGGATGTCACGGGGTCAATGTGTCAGGCATTAAAAGCATTTAAAATGTATATATCTGAGTTTATATTGAGCTTTGTAGGATATCTATATTTTTAATTTACATTTAGATTTGACATCCTAGAAAATCAGACCTCCCACACACGGACTGTCACCTTAAACAGCCTGTCAATGACACCATAGACAAATCTTTCATCACCTCACAATCAGAGCTTGTGGTTTCCCAGAATTCTTTGCAGTCTTGGCTGTTTAGAGAAGTTTACCTGAAAGGGCCAATGCAGTAGCCTGTGCTCCTGCACTGAAGCACAGAACCAAAGATGCAGATGGGAATCTGCAATGTTATGTAGTTACTAAGATGTTTTTTTCTGTCATAAGTCATAAAAGCCCAACCCCAAGTCTTTATGACCATCTGGTACAGTAGGGCTCAGGTCAATCATTTAATATAAGAATTTTTTTGTATGTCTGGTGAAAGCAATAAATTTGCTCACTTAGCATGTAGCGCTTATCTTTCAACAAACCTCAGAGTTTTTGCCTCGGCAAACAGCACTAATGTTTAATCGCCCAGAAACCGCCCAATGTCACCCGCAATCCAACAACCGATGCTAATACATCTAACCATGCTAATGTCATTGTCCTAGCCAAAACTGATACAAGATGTAATGAATAAGATGCTAGAATAACATTGTCTGGGGTATCTTTTCTTTACTGTAATTTATTTCATGTTTCAACTATTTTTTGTTGATCAACAGCTACAGCTCGAATGTCAGAAGGTCATTATCGCCACAATTCTGGTCTGTTTTCAGTCAGTCATCAAACACTCTGATTTACGACTGGAGTGTGGACCATTTAATAACACTCTGGCTGAGGGAGTTTTTAAACCAACTCCACAGAGCATAAATAACAGCTGCAGTTAGGAGACAAATACTAGCTATCACAAGATGAATAGCTGATGTAAAGTGCATACTAAAGCAAATACGGTATTCAGAATGTAACCGCCAAAACAAACACCGTAATTGCCTTTTGTTTCAACAGTGATACAAACGCACAAAAACCCTTCATATGATGTTCCTGGATGAAAAGTATTACGGATAGACTGTAAAATGTATAGGCTAAATAATATATTAATATAAATTTTCGAATCAGCCAATGACATGACTTAACAGAAGACAGATGTAAGCGATGTAAAAATGTGAAATTGTACGAACGCATACGTAAATTGACAGGCAAGTTGGACATCCTATTCAAACCGAATGCAATGACTGGACAAACATTTCATAGCCCTGCACCTACCACAGAAGATATACATGTAAATAAATATATTTAAATCCCTTTAGCGATCGCTATGAAGACGTGAAAGAGATTTCAACTATCATAACAAAAAAGTTTCTGGAAATAAATTGTCTACCCTTCCTTTTATTCTATTCAGATATAAACAGAAAAAAACTCCTTCAGACATTTTTATGTTCTTCTGTATTGATTAAAGAGGTTTAATTATTAATTAACGTTCAATTAAACGTCCAGGAATTATTACGTCAGAAATGTAAAAACGCACATCTACTATGTCATGAAAAAGTTAAGCTAATCTAGGACGATTAAGAAAACTAATCTGAACATAAACATTGGCAAAGGTTCCTGGCAAACGGTTAAGGAAAAAGTCTTTTTATCATCAAAGTCTGTTTTGCAATGTCCAGAAACAAACCACACGGAGGGAAAATGGCACAGAATGACCTATAACAGTGCGAGATGATGCCATATAAGTCTAAATATCTGTTTTTCATACGTTTTAGTCAAAAACAAGCTGTGCGTCTTATCATAGTGTGCTAGAAAAGACACATTCACATTTAACTGGTGATATAAACTTCAAATTGACTTCAAACTGAATCAACAGTAAGTGTGGACTAAAAAATACTGATAAGTTTCAAACATTAGCAAAAATAAGACATGCACAGAATAAGATATAATACCAATACAGATGTTCACATGCACACAGCGTTTTTAGCGTCAGTTTTATCATTGTTTCCGATAAAATATAACAAAATAAATATACCTGAGTTATAAAATTTCATAAAGGCCTAATAAAAGATAATAAAGGCCTGTTTTACAGAATAAAATATATCTATATTTGTAATTTTTGCCCCGGTTTCTAGTAGTTTCTAGCATTTTATTTGTTTAATTGAGTTTTTGTCTAAACTTTTTATAACCTTTCACTGAGGAAAAAAAACCCGCATGACCTTAGACTATGTTCGATTCCTAAGCTTGTATTTAAGATTGTGCAATTTAAACATACACAGTCATTCATTACATCCATAAAGATACATGGAGGAATGAGATCAAAAATTCCTAAAACAAGAACCATCTCCGTTTGACCTCTGCACTGGCCGGAATGATCAGATCAAAGGGCCCAAGTTACCTTTGCCTTTCCTTCTATTCATGGGAGAAAGACAACAGGTCATCTTTGATTACACTGTGTGAGTCAAAGGATCGGGGGTCCTGACCCTGTGGGGTGATGACCTCACTGGCAGGCGACCCCTGCTGGTGCCACAAGTCTGTAGTAGTCAAGAATCCTTGGACGCTTGATCTGGGATAGCTGCAAAAGTTCAAAGGTCACACATGGCAGGATCTGACACACTTCTCTTACAACAATGAATGGAACTACAATTCCACGGGCCACCTAGACTGCTAAACACAGCATGCGCCAGTTCTGTTCATTTATGATTATGCTTCATTTATGATATTTAACAACACTTGTTAATTACATCACAGGCCACATTATTTAAGCTAAAGAACCTACATGTATGATACCCGCGCTTCATACTACTAGTAAAATTACTGAACAATGAGTTAAAGTGCTCGTATGATAAAGTGAGAAATTAAATTACCCTCTTTGTTTTGAATTTAGGACAGGACTGTGTTTTTGTCCTCACACTACACGTAAGATGTTTGTTTCTCATTAACAATACATTTTTTGGCTAATGATTTGTTTCTGAACACTTGTTTGAGGTATTAGGTAACTTTAGTTAGCTAAAGTTAGCTGTATAGCTGGAAGCTCTGCTGGCCACTGCTAATACGAGTGAATTAGAAAGGTTTCAAACAGTACGTTTGGTTTCCACTCTAGCCCTTTATGAAAAGCAGAAGTTCTGAAGCAGATTTCTGGGCGCATGGAAACATTTATCACACCAACGTTAGAAACCGCAAAAAGCTTTTGTTGGTCTACTTCATTAAAACATCATCTGCAACAATCATTTGCTTTAATGTCTAAAACTTTACAACTTAGTTTAAAACTGTTTTAGACTGTGTTTGAAAGCTTTGACGTATTCTATATAAGGACTAAATTAAAAGATCAATTAAAAGAAATTCCGGCTAAAACCAATTTTACTTTGGTAGCTATGCTGGTTAGTTGCTAGCTGCTCCATACTAGTTCTTAACTGGCCTCTCCAGGCTACATTATCAGCCTGTGGGGTCCTGTCAAAGCTGGTAAACCTTTGTCAAAGGCCCTGGTCAAGTTGTATTTGCACTGACCAGCTAGAAACCAGCACCCATGTTCCACAGAACCTCTTAACCTGGTTTTAGTTACATTTCTTCAGCAGGGAATGATTAATCTTCTCTCAGGATTGTCCACTGTTGTGATCTGTGATCTGCAAGGCCCCTAAACTGAGCAAACCTGTGTTTGTGAGTCCATCATAGCAGATTACATTCTCAACCGACTTGGGCTGAATCCCAGCATCTGGGAACAGTTTCCTAAAGCTGTGTGGTGATGAGGGAGATTGCTAACGAGAATGACAACATCACAGACTTGGTTACGAAGCGTGTTTGAAAATGTCTTTCTTTCGCAATGTTTCCTGGGCTGCGTAACTTGCCTGCCCATGATAACAGTACAAAACGCCAATCAAGGCCAATCAGACAGCGTTTGATGGCTATGTAGAGCGGGATGTAGGACCAATGAGATTTTACTGTGGGCGGGGCTTCCCAAAAATGTCTGGTCACTCAATGTTTGTCACAACTGCGATTTACAGAAAAATCTGCTGTCACTATACAACATTAATGTGAATTCAACATGTTCGTTTAAGTCATCGTGTATTGTATGAGGACGTGCAGGCCCACCACACAATGAATTTACACGCCTGCCTGAAAGATTTCAGACCGCACGTGCTAATCAGGAAGGAGGAACAAATACCTAAGCATGACCCTCAAACACAGCCCAGTAAATTTATATAACAACCCATTGAAGTTACATAAATATTTGAAGACTCTTTCAAAATGTCAACCCCCCACACACACTTTCTGTGTATCTCCCTAGAATTCTTCAAATCGAAGAGACCGACGAACTCAAAATATCTTGTTCCTGTTTATCCTAAAACGCGCAGTACATTACAGAACGTTCGCTTGGCAAACACAACACTTCCTGAGTTGATTTAGCCAATTATGTACTTTTAAAGACATTTTGAAGCTACAGAACGTAGCTGTAACTAAAATATAAAGCTTTAATTGGTCCACAAGGACTTTCAACACGAATCACAGATTCTCATCTATATTTTCTGGGCAGTTGAGCTCCGAACACTCAGATAGATGTGTTTTTAATGGGTGCTTTCAGGGATGCACGCTGTTATCTTCAAACGATACCGAGTAAAATTGTTTATGGCTGCTTTCGGAAGGGCCAAATGACCGGCCCACCACATTCCTAAGCTACACAGTGGTGGGCTATAAAATGTCATTTGTGAGCACAGTGTTTACAATTATGCATCTGTTTAATGTAAAGCAGCATTCTTGTTGAAAGAGACATGCAAGCCCTGTAGGGGCTTTACACATCTGTTTCGGTTGGAAAATTGAAATTATATAGTGCCTAAGCCACAATTCCAGAGTACAAAAGCCCTGATTGTTTAAATGCAGAACTGGTTTATTCCAAATCGGTAAGCTTTCAAGAATGTAGATCTATAGTGCTTAAGTGGAGTGTGTCGACCTCCAGTTCTCTGGTTTCAAAATGGGCCGTTCAAAAGCGCCGCAGAAGTAACACACCTTTAGAAAACAGCCTTGAATGGTCGGCTTACACCCTCGATGGTTTTAAAGCATTTGTGAAAAGAGATTTTCCACTTCACCAACGCTATGAAATGTGGTCTAATAAAAACCCTATAAATAAGTAAATGAATATATGCCCCACATTCACAAGTGTTGTCAGAGTCTATTTATGATTTTATATTCAGAGGTTTGCTAAAACCAGTGGCCAAATACTGATGAATGAGTTGCTTTCATCACCAGAACCAGCCCTCCAGAAACTCACATCCTACAGCCTTTCCTTGGTTTAGTTTTTTCCTTCTTGAGATATCCTGAAATCTCCTCATATTCTGGAAGTGAAGTAAAAGTATATTTGCATTTCCTGAAGGAAAACCATCTTATAAGGCAGGAAAAAGAAAAGGGAAATGTTAGTTTTATTAAATTATCTAGAAAAGGCCAGAGCAATTGGAGACAGAGGCTGTGTTCTAAATTCTAGTAAGCAGCCTACTTGGACAGCTTTATGGGTAACATAGGCATGCTCCCAATATAAAGGCTGTTTTAAAGGTAGACAGCAACATTTTCCTGCCTAATAAAACACCTTGTTTTAGTCAAATTCTTAAGCAGCGTTGCATGTGTCCTTCAGGGAACGCAATCCCAGAATGCCTTGCGACCAGCTCCAACAAAATATTCTTAAAAAATGTATTCAGTTTATTTTAACAGCTCTAGAACATTCAGGAGGAGGTTAAACAAATGTTCCAAACAAATGTACCAACTGTTAATACAGGTTAATAATAGTCTAGGCACCTCTCTTACAGTGCGTGCTTCGTAAACATTATGTCTAAAACTGATCCTACATCAGTGAGGCTTTTGCGATTCTACCAGACTTGAGTTCAGTCCACACTGAAATGAGAACAACAGAGACTCAACACAAATACTTTCCCTGGAAACACAACTCATGCTCTCAGCAATTTTGGAGAGGCGCGTGATCAGACATTGATCACACGCGAGTCCGTTGCCAGACAATGCACAACAGAAAAACCACATGTTGTGGCTGTGGAAACAGACTAGCAGTACGCGTCCATTCATCATCATCCATCACCTAATTCTGACAACAAGGGATAACCCAGTCAGAAAACCGATGGCTCTGTGCCATTTTCTTTCTGGTTGGGTATAGAGGAAGGTAGAGGCCCTGGTTTACCAGGTGGGCCTTTGAACAAGAACGTGTCCCATACTCAGAGGCAGCCGTAATGAAGAAAAACGACCCTTTGGCCTTATTCGATACTGCTGTGGGGTTGCCTTCAGGGGCCGTAAACCAAGCAGCAGCTGGAACCAAGTGTGTGAGCTTTCTGTAGGCAATAACAGATCATAAAACGACTTCAACGTAACATCATGATTTAATATAGACATGTCTGTCCTACAGCCTCCGAGACTCTTTTAAGCGTTCCACGAGTGGCCTATGTAGGAACATCTTTAAATTGTTACCTTAGGCACATTGACGTACTCATTGTAGCATGGCCTGCATTAGCGGGTAGGGAAATAGAAAACACAGAACCTTTGTGTTCCTGAATATAGACAAATAACGGCCTTCATTCGTGAATAAATTAAAGTACTGTATTCTGCTATGTGGTGCTGACGTTAGTGTGCGCAGGGTTAATTACATTTTGTGAAGGAAGCCAAGGGTGATGCAAAGACAGATGTCATCGCTGGTATAATTAGTGTGATAGGATATGTGATTATGACCTCATTGTTACAGTGGCTGTTAGGCCACATGTATTAAAACCACAGCTGTAAGTATATGGAAAGGCTGGTAAAATTGGTTGAACTGGTTAAATGCGACCAATGGCACGGTTTGGTTCCCCTCAAACCACATTACAGAAGGGAACCTTACAGATATTTCTGTATAGTGAGATCACCCTCGTAAAACTTGACGTAGGGTCTTAACGGCTGGTCTAGACAGCTAATGCTTTTAAAAAAAAAAACATGTGAACAGAGCTGATGTTCCTCACCTGGAAGCTCGTAAACCTGGAGAGAAACCAACTTTGGATGTGGTCTTGAAATACAGTTCATATAAATAACTCATCTGCTTTACAATCCGTTCAGAAGATTCTGTCCAGGAAAAGTCCTTTTCAAACATTTACACACTCTATAAACTCAGGTCTCAGTGTATAGTTTACAATATCACAACTGCTAGAGTAAGAGGTTTTCTCCTCGAACCTTCTCTAGGGAGGACATCAAGACAGTTATGTATGGAGCTGAGAGAGCAGGGCTGCCAATGTGTTGGAAGATCAGTACAGTTGGGGTATTGGGTTTCCCTCTCTACAGAGATGATGTCTGTTGCCGAGCAATCGCACACACAACAGGTTTCACAAGAGACACCACCAAATCCCAGTTAGGAAATGTATTAAAAATGGAGATAACTAAGAGATGGCATGGATTAATTTGGAAGTTTGCTTCATTAGAAAGAATAAATGATGTGCAATGAAGACGGAATGTTCGCAGTTTTAGTTCCAAACTGACACAGAATCTGATCTCTCTTGAGTAACTCTCTGATGTCAGTCAGATTGCTGTTCCATTGTGTTCCATGCTGACAAAAGGGTAAAACCGGCTGCCATAAAAGTAGCCTAATGGAAATCTGGGAATGCGAGGAAAGGGTCTCGGGTAGCTTTAGTAATGAGATACGTGACCAGCGGTTCTGTAATTGACACAACACATTGTAAAGGCTTTAGAAACGTGCAGAGCACTGAGTTGTTCCACAGCATGCTGTACTTAATTGGAGATCAGTTGACGGTTGACGGCTTTGTTGTAAATCCTTGACTTTGACTGGAAGTTCAGACACTCACATTTAAGTAAGCTATAGTTACCGGATGACAATACCAAATTCCATGTCCTGTTCTGACAGTTCTTGGGTGAGGCTTCAAGGAAGAGTTCATTGTTTGCTCGTTGTCAGTACTGTAGGTCTCAAATCTTGTGTACAATTTGTATATATTCATACATGGTAAAATAAGATGCTTCGTACCACATATGTCATCAACAAAACAAAGATCATTTACTTTTCATTACTCATGTCAAACAATCTGCAAATTTTTTTGACTATATACAAATGAGATCAGATGTTTAAGATTTTCTGTCAATATCTTCATTCCAGTATTTTTCTTCCACAAAGCTATTATTATGTTTATGTTTCGTGTAATGGTGCTTTTTTGTCAGTTTTGGAGCTTGACAGCACCGTAATTGATTGTATATAAAGCTCGAGTTTTGTGTTCCACAAAACAAAAACAATCATGACGACAGAATTACCATATTTTTGGGGAGTGAACTTGTCCTTTGAAGTGATCCACAGGGGAATATTACAGTTTCCTCACACATGTCAAATCTCATTGAGCTTCTAGAAGTTTACAGGCTGGGTGACCTCAAGGTAAAAACGTTGTGGGCGTTCCCAGCAGACAGGAAACTGATTGAAAACACACTCTCACACGGAGTTTGAGTACGTCCATCAATCTCAGATGGTATGAACCACGTTACTACATGCTAACGTTCCGAAGAGCTGTGATGAATTAGGGAAGTTCTAAGAAAGTTCTACATAAAAAACGATGCCTTCAAAACCAATGGGTTATGAAATATTTCAACACTGTAACTGAAATGGGCTGTTTTATATTTCACATTCACCTCTTCAAAATGTGATGCTTGACCTGCACACCACACAGCCCCCTGGGTTTTACTTTATAGAGTTTGTAGCTTTAGGAAACCTTGACATGAACCACGCAAAGAACTCAGATAAGGAAGGTAGAAGAACTGAGGACACTGCTTGACCACAGAGGTCCAAACACACATCCACGAAATTAAGAATCACAAAATTCTTAAACTGTCAGCAACTCCTACAGACGGAAAAAGTGAGAGACCGCTGGTTAAAATAAACCAGACCTCCCTGCTGAATTTCACGAACATCATTTACTGTAAAAATATTGGTTTTACCTACTGCTTCCCACAGCAACCTGGGATGCGAGAAGATCGTGTTAGATCGAGAGCACTGACAACTTAAGGCTTACCATGATCAAGCATCTGCTCCATACATCCAACCGCAAGCAGAAATCAGATCCAAACACCTCATGATGTCTTCCAGAAAAATCTTTGACAGAGCACTTCATATTCCTGTGTACACTAACCGCACCACTGCTGGCAGAACGAACACATAAATCTTCAACATCAAACACATCGTTTTTCCGTAAAACAAATTGTAACGCTGTCCAAAAACTGTACAAGAGTCCGTTTTAAACAAACACAGAGATTATAACCAAGCATGAGGTAACTGAACGGTCATAAACCATTTTCTGTAATCACATGCAATGCATTACAATTGTTGCTAACCCTGCTGAAAACCCATCTTATATGTAGCGTGGATAAACTGGTGAAGCTACGCAAAACTTTGGTGGTGAATCTGGCTAACTAACATGGTTTCTCTGATGAAGCTGGTTGACCAGTCTAGCATACCAGCATCCTATGCTCATGACCAGTATTCAAAACACGTATACTAAGGAAAGTAATGCTGGTTGGTAAAGCAAACTTGTGACCTACGATATTAAAGAAAGATGAGATTATCTAATATCCAAATCAGTCTTTAACTAGTAGTTTTACAAATACAATCCAGGTCTTTAATTGATACCAAATAGCACTTCATACACACATTCCTTCATCTTGGAAGGGCTGGCCCTTCCATATATGTCTCTCTAGGCCACCTATATCAGCCTGCAGCCTATATCTGCTTAAAATGCCTGCAGAATTTCATCAATTCCCTCTCTAACAATTCCTTCCTTATGAGGAGATGCCCACACAGGGCTTCTAACAAGTCATTAAAATTTTTATTTGGGATTGGCCTGGAATTGGTTTGTAGAGTTACCAACACCTACAGAATGGTCACCTGCATATGTTGAGTTTTGAGTTTTGGTCTCCAGCATGAATTGCTAGCTTCCAGGTCATAGCCCAGCTTCATAACTAGAATAACTAACTATGCTGGTTGACCATCTTCATCAACAAGAATTTGCTTATTGGCTATGCTGGTCCATTAGGTAAAGCAGACTAGCACAGACTGGCATAAACCAGACTTTTCAGCAGGGATAAATCAAGTAATTGCATCTTAAATGATGCGGTGAATTGTATAAATTGATCCTGACCCAAAACAAACTCACTCCCGTGTTACAGACTGCTGCTGATTCTCAAACACAATCAAATATATTGCTCATAACAATTAAGCTTTAAACCACAAAGACCAATATGGTTTTCATACGTCCCACTTACATGATCATTAAATGACAGACAACTCCAATAGATTAAAAGCGTTTTCAGTAAAAACGGCATTTGATTGATTAATAGGACCCACGCATGGCATGTTGCAAAAACTGATTGCAAACAGCTTTTGCATCATGCCATGCATGTGTCTCATCATTAAAAACTTAAAGATCTTTCCGAAATTCTTTCATTTATTGAGAACAAATGGTGAGTTAGAGAACGCTCCATCTTCAAGGAATGTTATGGGTTGAAATCAAGCACTGATGAAAACATGTTATATACCCTTGATTACTATAAACAACCATTAACACAGTTAGTGGACAACAAAGGGCCTGGGGCGAATGGCTGGACGGTATCATTTTCCGTGTTGATGTTTTGAGAAATTGCCTGTGTTTTTCTGTCTCTGATATGACTGTCAAAGTATATAATATTCTCCAATGGAACAAAAGCTACATAACCTGCATTTTTTCTGCAAAGTTCGCCCTGCCAAAAGCCCCTTATTATAAACAAAATGCACAAGTCAACGTTTTTTCTGCGTCAAATTTTGAAATTGAAGACCGCCCAAGGGTAGCTGAGAGCCTCCAAAAATACCAGAGAGAATAATTAATAACTGTTGGCAGCGATGCAATTTTTCTTGGTTGTTTGCTGTGCCCAAATGTTATTTTTTCTTGCCTGAAGTTTACTAAGGTGTGGTTTCCACAGAAGATTCCACAGAAGTCTCAAGAATAACTTTTGAGTTGAGTCATATTCTAGTGAAGGGGGGTTAAGTGGATCCAAGAGCATAGAGCAACTTATTTTTGAGAAGCCCCAGTGGCAGTTCTGGCTCACTTTGTGACCTGGATGGTAAGACGCGACAAAGGTACAAAACAACATGTTTTAAATAACTGGTAGGTCTTTAAATAAAACTAGTGTTAATGTAATATAGTTAAACAAATGAAATTACAACTGCACTTGACTGCTACCACTCTCCTCCCTGCTTGAACAGGCATGACACTTCTGAGTAATCTCAGAAAATATCTCAGCTGCGCAGCGTATCTTCACATGTTGGGAGTTTAGAAAAACAATAAAGTTCAAATGCGAGTTCAAGTTTAAGCTCGAAATTCTCGAAAACTATGACCTCATAATGACATAACATTGTAAGACTGAGAAACCACGATGAGAAGAAATCAGGTCTTACGGCTGTTATAAATGGCAATATGGGACTTGACCCAACCAAACACAATCAGAACCTTCAGAGGTCATGAAGCAAATTGACTTTAGTTTTCACAAATCTGTGATGTTGGTGAATGGGATTCTGTTCCTCGTGCTACCGAACCAGCAGACCAGAATGTGGTTTCCAGCAATTAAGGACATGAGTCATATCCTGCAGGAGTCTCCACATCATCTCCACTATTGGCTCGCACCATCATCTCAGCAGACGTGCTGAGGCTACATGCTGTCTGTGTTTAAACTTGGTCTACCACAAGTTAAGGACTGTATACTTTTATTTGTGAAATGACACCGAACCGCTGATGGTTTTCACATGTGCTTTAAAGAACCTTAATGAACCTTGAACGGATGATAAATAAGCAAGAAATTCATAGACTTATCAAGGGACAAGAATATCATAGTGACCTGGGATGGTCTCTTATGGCACGTGCCAGCGAGTAACCACTTAGCAACAACGACCCATAACACCCTAGAAACCACCTAGCCTTACCCTAGCAACCATCCAGAACAGTCCTGGTGGCGAGTTTTGCACAGACAAGTCCCACTCGCAATTTCTACAAAAAAAATGGACAAATATAATTTAATCCAGGTGGAGAAATTTAAGACACTGCGTCTTTCTTTTGGACAGGAACCTCACACTCCTGATACGTCCCTCTGGACAAACTAGCGTGGTTTAGATTTGCAGCTACGTAGTAAATATGAGACCCCTCAGCTTTTAAACAACCCCCCCACCTTTGGAAGAGTGAAGAGTGGCCTTGTATTTCAGCATGCTCATCCAAAACACCTCTAAATCTCTGTACAACAAAACATACTAGCCCTATGTACCTGCCAATGTGAGCAGTAACTTACAGGGGATTTTGATGAGGAACAGATGGGGCGCTGGCGTTTGTACTGGGTCAGAGTAGGGTTGTGGAAATTAAAGCCAACCTGCGCCCACCGATTACATTTACAACAACATAAGGAAATAATAAAGGTATAAAAAGTGCATAAAACTGACAAAGATGAGATAAAATTGTTTTATGGATACGGGTTTGGAAAGACATGAGGGCAAGTAATTAATGACACAGTTGAAATTTTGGATCCACTAGCCTTTAACTGGGACACGGTACATATTTTGCAAGGTTAAATGGGGTAAACATGTATGTCAAAGGCAGGATAATAATAATCATGAAGCATTTTCTACATCCAAATCCTCCCTGTGTGTCAGCTGCTCAAAATAGAAATACAGTTTCCTGTATTTGCTCCTTAACACTCATCCGTGCCCCCTCTGCACCCTCATTGTGTTGATGGATTTCCTGTCACTTGCGATACATAAACAGGAGCTCTACGAAAAGATCATATTTAGAGCAGGGTGCAAACATTTAGTGTGCGCTAAATAAGACCAAATGCAGTTGTAGGATATAACGGATGTTGTATGATGATAAGATGAAGGTTATGATGATAAGAACTGCTTCAGATATCCTTGAGCAAACCCAAATACCCCACTTGGCTCTCAGGCATCACGTAAGGAAACAAACTACATGTCGGTCACATGGCTCCTTCCTGTATAAGTCAGAAGAAATAAACTTTAATGTGGACCAAACTTCAGGCCCGTTGTCAATGTCTGTCTGCGCAAGTCTGACCTGTTATTTTCTGTCTCTTCTGCATCACAGTCTGTCTTACCGACATCCTATTTGCCTCTCAGGTGTAAAAAATCTGATGTGGCTATGACTGCATGACCCAACCACAAAAACGCACACACCCTCCAACACCCGCTGAAATCTCTCACACATAACGCTACCGTAGGAACGAGGAGATGAGACAGCAAATGGCAAGACGCCTGCACAACTCCTACTGATCAGTAAACATAACTTTTGTATCTAAGATAAGGTGTGCTTTACCATGCCAAAGTGGAGTCCACAATGGTAGGGTCTTGTAGATGATTGTTAGGAGGTTATTTATCATCTTATGCGAAAAGAGTCCGATCACAAGCCTTGATCCCAAATATTGCTTGAGTCCACTGTCACTGTAAGTCTATAGGATTGTGAGTCTATTACAGTCACTATTGTGAGTCTAATACAGTCTTTGAACCAGGAAAAGACAGCACACAAATACCGTAATGTTAAACACTGCTCTTCATTGAGTATATATATGAAGGAAAACCATAATCTCATTTAGAATAAGCGGAACAGCCACCAAGACTGATGGAAAACTGTTCCAGACTCCAGACAGCCATTCGTCAGGGCAAACAGATGTTTGCTTGGCTGCTGCATCCCTTTTTCCACTCAAACAGGATCTTTCCCAGGCATTGCCAAAATTCCCCCAAGAGTCCTTCCCTTCAAGGGCTTTGCCAGCTCCGAGCCTTTCCTGTGACCCCTGCTAGATTCTCTTTATATCTCTTTATAGAGACACAACATATCAAACAGAGTTTTATGAGGAACCAAAATCAAAGCAGAACCGCTGATTGGGAGCCAAACATCTGCCGTAACGGGGAATATGGAACATAAAACAAGAACGTAAAGTCTGAGATTTCATCTTCATGTATATCTCCAAGGACTGGCAGATGAGGTTGACGTCCATGATGGTTTATCTTCATTCACTATCCACAACACAATTGCTGGACGCGTGATACAGATACGCATCTATTTGACAAGGCCGCTCCTCCCTGCAGAATCCGCAGGCACTCGGAAACACGCACCGTTCAGTGGTGGTGTTTACTTCATCTTAATCCACAGAGAGGGTCATATTTTTGTGCAACGAAATGAGGCAACGTGCCCATACATTCCTGCTGTGCTGTTATCCGCTCAGAGTCATCCATCCAGAAGATGTCTGGCAGAGGAAGTGCCGTGCTGCCTCGCTCAGAGAATTCATGGGCACGGACCACGGACCAGGGAAACCTGACACACTCACAAGCTCACACAGGTGCACTATTCACTTAGCACACAGGCAGTCACAGCTAGAATAAAGTGCTTGGGTGATACATTTAAGTTCTTAGCGGACCTCTAACTCAACTGAAGCCAATGGGGTGTTTCTAAGGTCGCTATACAAAGTAATATACTAAAGACAAATAGTTACCTACAAATAAAAAAAACTGTCTTTGTTTTTTCACCCTCATTGTCATTTCAAACCCGCATGAAGATATCTTTTTGTTTATTTTGTGGAATACAAAAGAAGAATTTGGAAGAATCCTCACTCAGGTCTTTGACACTATATGAATTATACTACTGTATTTAAAAGAGCTGCATGAAGATTCTTCAAAGATTCTTTCTCTGTGTTCTAGCAAAACACAGAATTTTTATTTTGAGATTAACTATACCTTTAAATCAAAACTATGTTACGAACTGTTATCAAAAAGACAGGACCAATAACAAGAAGGTATCTGGCAATGCATGCATCTTAAGTTTCAAGAGCGGACCGTGTGTTCAATGTCCTACGATGAAATGGACAAAAGCTCTATTGCACTCTGATTCAACTCTGCTTGCGTCTGAGTCATGGTTTAGTGGTTAGCGCATGTGTATTGACAAACTGGGCCCTGGTGCTCATGCATGACACAAGTTTGAGTCTGAATTATCATATCCCATCTGTTCTCTACACTCTTCTAAATACAAAGTTAAAGAACCCATAAGATTATTACTATCCGTAAAAAGATGGATAAGACCACCAATATGGAAATGTATTGCTCTTTTATAACTCTTAAGAATTCATGGAAAACTGAGTTGTCATTGTATATAATCCAATGCAGTGTTGAGTTATGAAGTAGAAACAGACATGTCATTGTTTACAGCATATTGAATTGTGGTTGGCTGATAACAACAGCATGGCAGCTTTTCAAAAACACAAACTGGACAATTTGCAGCTTGACATGGTGGAAATAACTGTGTTACAATTTAGCCACAGCGCACAAAAACTGCTTTTCCTTGTGATGAGATCCACCTGACTGTTCTGCCATTGGTTCTAGTTCAAGTCTGGCGGCACCACAATAGCTACATTTCAAACTAATTATTGGGCCTTTAGTGGCACCAAAAAGAACTGAAAAAATAATGACTGTTCCCAAACAAGTTCCAAACACTCCTTCCATCTGCCAATAGTCTGACAAACTGATAGTCCCACCCCCGAGCTCACGCCATTGGCCGAGTCAATTTTGGTATATGCAGCCCACTCACGTCTTGGAATCGTTAGTGGTGCTCAACATACACATTCCAAATCAGATCACATATACTTAAAAGCACAACGTACCCCTTTCATTATCAAAAACCCTTTTAAACGGAATTAATCTCACCACTGATTCGCTCTGAAGTTTAGGCAATACCCACAGCTTCGAATATGATGACAATCTGACCACGGGGCGAGTGAGAACAGGCGCTCTTGCTGAGCTTTGAGCCTTCTCTGATTGGGCCTTTTAAGCCATGGGAAACAATGACGAAGCAGCAGGGGGCACAGGGGCACCGCTGGCACAGAAGTCATCCATTCATAACCCTAAACAAGCTGGTGACTGATTATATATCTTAGTCACACCTCACTGGCCTCGGATGCTTTTAGAAAACCAAACATACTTTAGAGGAACACAAAATATTTGCTTAGATAAATGCTGATTGAACTAAAAACACAAACATACAAACTTGTTAACGGAGAAACAGCTGGCGCCAGTGGCCCAACAGGCCAAAAAAGCCTCATTATTCCAGAGGCATGCTGGGAAAAAGGTGTGTGCGTGGTTAAAACGTTAGCTGGTGGGGGGAATGTTGTTTATTTTAACAAACAGCACACCATAAATACATACATACAGTAGACAGGCTCTGACAGAAATGCCTCTGATCTCTCACTCTTTACAACTGGACTGTTGTGACTGGACTAGAGCAGTTTTATCACATCGTCAAAGGTCCTTTTAATATCTGAGGTTTACATATTTTTCTTTTCATAATTCATTTGCCGTGACAGGATAAAGGAATGTGTTTGGTTTGTCTCAGAATATCACATTCTGTTCTCATCTGTCTGGAGTCCTATGCAAATATTAGTCCTTAATCTTATAAAATCTGATAATCCATTAGATGATTATTACACTGCCACATTTTTACTAAAACCGTACCGTCTTGTAAACTATTGTCTTTTTTGTACATGTGTACATTTTACACGCTGTCTGTTGTAATATGTCTTGTCAATAGTCTGTGGAAAAGCGTTCAATAAAGTTTTTCATTCTACTTATTTTGTATATACATATTTAAATGTCATGTTGTAATTATGATACGGGACGACCGACCTCGAGGTTTCCACCTGTAGGCGGCCACAGTAGCGCTCGGAATTGCGTAACCGCACAGTAGAAAACATTTCAACAACGCAAATTAAATTTAAACTCCAATTTATTTCCAACCTGGAACATATTAAAGTTGGCTAATAGAAGCACTCGTCTCAAACTCTAGCTAAGCTGCCTACCTAGACGACTGGGCAACCTAGACGCGTCTGTGACCAAAACAGTTTCATGTAAACATCCGAGCACTTACATGATGCCCAAAATGTTGTAGCGCACCCAAGACGCGCGTATGTCGTCTAGGAAGGCAGATCACGGGGCTTTTACGCAAAATTAGTATGTTGCATCTATTCTGTAATACATGTACGCACCTTTCTGTAGGCGAGCTGCAGGTAGTTGTAGGGAATTCTTCTGTTGAAATCTTGAAGGACATCATCACTAACTTTATGCATGGACTGAGGTCCGAGCTTTCTCTCGATGCAGTCGTTCATGCAACGCGCCCTGTGAAGAACCACTTCAAAAAAACCATCGTCATTCCGATAGCCATCAAAGCGATGCTGATCTCTGCATTTCAGCCTGCATCTGATCCTGGTCTGGCGCACTTCGGAGAAACTGCTCAGCGCGCTCTCCATGTGCCGCACAGCGTTGACATAGTCTCCTTCATAAAAAGCCTCCACTGCGTTATCATAAAGCAGGTCGAAGGGTTTCAGGGTGGCCGATGACAACAGAACAGCCTGAAGGAGACATGCCAAAACGCCGCAGATTTTGGAGTTTACATCCATCTTCCGCGCGCAACCGGTGCGCAAAATAACGCGCTCTGATTAATAACGGAGTGACAATGGGATGTTATTGAAGTAAAACGCTAATAAAAAGCGACCAGTAAACTACCGTTTGAAGCTTCGAGGCCGTTTTGTCACTCATTACGAATGACCGATTAGCGGGGACATTTCTGTAATGACCCCCCCCGTCTCCTCCCCTCAGGTCTGCGCTGACTCCTCCCCTGCAGCCCACGCGAGGGAAATGACAATCGTTGAATATGACCCCCGACATTAAATTTTATTAGAAGGAGATATTACGTTTTCTGTTGTGTAATTTTTATTAAGGCTTTTTAAAGTTAATCTATATCATACATTATGATTAACAACACAGGCACAGAACTTTCCGCACAAGAAGATAAATACTCGGCCAGCGAAAACGATTCTCTGTCGCTGTTTTAATGGCTCCCTCTAGTGGATAGATACAGTACAAACAGCACTTATTCTGAACAGCGCTTCTCCTTTCCTGTTAAGCTAACAAACAAATGCACGTATTAATAGCCAATCTCTGTTTGGTGATTCTAAGAAGGGTTTTGTTTACACTAAGTCAGATTTCCTTCTAGTTCATTCAGGTGTCCAAACAGAGCAACCGCGTGTGTAGTTCATCACATTAACTATAAACATTCCCAATTAATTTTTGACAACCCGAAAGTGTATAATAATATAAAACAATGTATTGTTTCATAATTAAAAGCCTAACAAATCTGTTTTTATTTGCTTCAAAACTGTGCTTGTGCTAAAGTATCTTTCTTTAAAACAAATGTCACATGGTTTAATATTTTCTTCTGTGATGCAAGTTTTGAAAGCTACCATATATATATCGAGTCTTACTCATTATCTCAAAGCTTCCTCCTTTTCTCAGTTTATGATTGTAACAGGAAACCCATTGGGTGGGTAGTGAAAGGCATTTTTCCAAATGTATTATTGGACCCACACTCATATATTGGGAAGACTATTATTAATAGTAACAATGAGCAATGCTAATGTTGAAATAATCACGTACAGGAACAAACAATAAATGTTTGTTATGAAATGAATCCTTGTTATACTTGTAAAGTTATTGATTTCCCTAGCAGTTAATTACTTATGCGTTTTTATGTAGTAATACCGCAATAATACTTGCAATGTATGCACCTATTTGCACAGCCTAACAGTGTGTGTGAAGCACAAATCATTTAAGCACATCTACTATTTGCGTATCCACGCAGCTACACAACCTGAAATGATCTGTTTGACAGAATGACTGCTGGTCTGCCAGGCCCTTACAAGCACAAAACATAAGAACATCAAAACAACGTTTGTTTTGACAAGGTGATGTCTGCACAATGCTCCTAATGTCTCTACATGTACATTAGTTTCGGTTTAGAAATATTGTGTGGGTGTAATACATTGTGGTTTCATTCTGGTGACTTTAGGAAGAAGTCAATTATTAGTAATATTAACTGATGTTTAATTATAATATAAATATTCCAGGGGTTTATATATTTTATATAAAGTATATTTTAGGGATGCTAAATTGTCAATACAGTGTTTCATACATACTAAAAAATATACAGTATGGTAGTTAAACCCCGGTTCAGTTACTGTATTTAATTATACAGATCATAACAATACACGCAAACTAATACCCTTAGTTTACCTGTCAGGGACTAGTTTACAAGTTAATAAAAAAAAACTGTCAATATTTTTTCATTAAGCAGAAACCTCTGGGTGTCATGTCTAATAACACTCATTAGCATCAAGTATATTCACAGAACACCATGGCGTCTCAAAACGTATCGCTTATTAAAGCAAGGTGTGAAAAATTAGACAAGTAAAATATATATTAAATTAACCAACCAAACAAACAGGCAGAAGCTCATTTCCATGAGGCAAAACAAAGAAATAAAGGTGTTCGTGCATTTAATCATTTAAATTTAGATTAAACGCTAAAACAATGATCAAATACACAGCATGCACAGGAATTAAAATCACAACCAGAACATGTGTGATAGTCAGCACCAGTTGTAATAAAATAGCACAAATGTTAGCTTCACGTGCTATATCCGAGAACAGTTGTGGACTGGGTGGGGTAGGGTGGGGTTTCATATCACAAAAGAATGAAATACTTTCGACAGATTACAACCGTCATGTGTTCAAGATATTCAAGTTGTGAAAGGTTAATTAAAAATAATAATTAAACAAAAATTAGTAGCCTACCTCGTGAGGGGCCTTCACTAAAACTGATTTTCACAGGGTTAAAGGTCATTCACAAGTCAGGGTGCCCCATGTGACTGTACATGATATCTAGCGCCATCTTGTGGCCCTTCCTCACACTGTACAAATGGAGAATTGATTGTCATTTTTGTACAAATAAATTGTTTAGATGGATAACAGTTGAAAAAGCTACAGTCGCCATTACGAAACTTTATAGTAATTGACACCAATTAAATCAAACCAAAAACCAATTAAATTCAAATCCAATTCGTAATTCATGAAAAAATATTATATAATATTAAAAATACATAACTGAAAGAGAACATATTCTGTTGACCTAAATTAATTTAATGACGTTTCTAAACTGGTTACTTTTGAAGGTTGATTAAGTTATTATAAAGCGTTATTGGCGAAACCTCCAGACAACAGTTACAGTTACATGTCAAAACTTCCAGCATGCGCCCTGAGACTGCCGCACTCGAACCTGCCTGATATCATTCCTGAATAGGAAAGACAGCCCGAGGCCAAACGACCTTTTATTACACAGTGCTGTGTGTATGCATGCGTTTTTCCCTCTTTTTAAACCCTACACGCACACGTGTACAGTAAACGCTGAATGCTCAAGGAGGCGACTATTAATTACATTCAATCTCATTCAGTAATATGCGCGTTTGTTACCGCATTTTTTTACTTCGAGTTGGAAGTCATAGTTTGTGACTTTTCAGTAAGAAAATAGTATGAGGCAGAAAATACAATGAAGGGTAAAATCGAGGGGTCAAAAAGGGTAAATTAGGGTCTTCCGTCGCATCCAAAAATTCACTACTAACACCAATGACCGAAAAACAAAACTAACCAAAACAAATGAATTAATAGAAGACTACAGAAATCAACTCAAGCAAATTTTAAAGTATTTTAAGCTACCAGGTAGTGTTTTCACACGTATTTTCGTAGTTTGAGTTTAATATGTACTGACTCGACACACCCTCATGTGACCACCTCTACCGGTTTTTCCTGAAGATGCGCCGCGGGCTCACCTACCCGAAAAGGGTAAATGACGACAATTAAAAGCGATAGACAGCAGAGCCGCACGTTCACACCTGGGGACCGACACGCCTAAAAACCTCTGCCGCACTTACACGGAGAGAAACGTGTCGCTAATAACAGTCTGACACTCTTCGGAGGTTGTCATCGTTGAATATTGTGTAAATATAATGTAACACTGGGCTGGCGGTTTGCATCGGACTGCTGTTGTTGTTGCCTTACGTTTCTCGCAGGTAAGCAATTGCTGTACTTCATTCTAGGTGTGGTATAACTAATGTAAGTGTATTCAGTGACATATTAAATGCATTGCGTTAAATGCGCTTTATTGACGAGATCAACCGGTGTGATAATCGCTGATCAGTTGGTTAAACCTACAACTAACTAGGTTGTCACGTTAAGAGGGGGTTCACAAAGTTTTGCACTCGGTCAATTCTATATGTTGTCATAGACGCAAATTGCTTTAATCGTTTACGTGCACGTGGGTCGAACTGGCGCGTTTGGACGTTGGATCTTGCGGCGGCTCGGTAGGTCATCTGTTAACGCCACAGGACTAAACTGTCAATCGCATAAAGACTGAGCTGTCAATCACATAATGATCGTAATAAAGTTCTTAAAATCACATCTGTAAGTTCTTGGTTGAGGACGTAAAAAGGTTCGTGGATTTGCGTAAACCCTCATTTAACACAGTTTACTAATACTTTGCTAAAATATGAAATTGTTAACCATTTTAGGCCGTTTAACTTTTTTGCCGTTCACTTAATAACAATATGGTAACTTGCTCCACGTAGTCCGCATGTACAGTATTTGTATTATGTATTTAGATTGTCAAACGTAATATTAATTACTTTAGATTAATTACAAAGATTTTTTAACAGCTTCTGTTCCAAATTGGATTTCTAAATATAATTGTTTATTATTTCAGATGTTGCGCAGAGGTTGTTTACCTGCAGCGTGCATTGCTGGGGGCCGTGGCTGAGATGAGCTCAAGGATTTCAGTCATTGTTTCTGGTAGTGGGCGCTGCAGACAGTCACATGTATTACATCATGCATGTACAGTATGGGAGCTCTGGAATCGTGTCCTCAAGCCTGGGAATACAAAGGTCTATATACAGGTGGTTATATATCGCATACACGATTATATTACTATACACGTTCATATATAATATACGTCGATTCATTTATATGCAGCTACAAGCAACATCTTAGGCCGCCCCTGGATGGCAGCAGACAGTAAGGGAAGAGATTAAATTATAAGGCTCTGCGTTTCAACATGCAAACAACTCAAAATCTTTGGCATGTGGGTGAACCAGCCTAGGATAGGCAGTTGTTTGGCGTTTGTACTTCCTCATTCATTTGTCATTGTGTCTTTTGTGAGGAGGATAACCACACCAGATTTTGTGTTTGATATATTATAGACATTAAATGTGTGGAAAGATCAGGGTGAAAAATAAAAATCTTTTGAAAGTACAATTTAATATGCATGCGTTTATGCGAGTCAGACGTGCCGGATAACAAAATACAGTCTGACACAAACACACCTTTTGAAAGTCATTTATTTGGTATTTACAGTTGGCCAGTGGAAGCTATGAGAGAATCAACTCGTAGCTGGTCTCAAAACATTCCCAGCAGCAGCTGATTGTAAAACAAACTGGCATCAATTTCCATTATGCTGAAGTATCGTTCACTCAGTCACACACATACACGTATACAATGGCGTGTCTTATTCTAAAAGATCATTTGTTATAGACTTAGACAAAACATTTGTAAACCAGGTTTTTTTCCTTAGGTGACAACAGAGTGCAATTGTCTTTGTTGAATTATTATTTGTGTTCCAGCAATACGTTTCTAATCCCTGGAAGTTGAACATTTGGCACAGGGCCCATCCAGCCAATTGAAATTCAAGCATGATTTCTTTTGACTTCGACGCGTACCTTGATATGCGCTGGATGGACAAAGTACTGAAAGGAAGCTATATACGCACATTCATTACTACAACACACACACACACACACACACAAAGTGATTTGAAACTGACTCAGTAATACAATTCCGCAAGAAAAAATGTCAGCATAGCATAGCATAGCAGCATGGCAACAGAATCTATTTTTCCCTAAATGTGTACTGGACAAATTCCAGGTCATGCCTTTCGCTGGAATGCACCAGAATGAAATTAGCATACTGTCATTCTTGAGAGCGCAAAACGCTAGCTGCTTCAGCGCTAGTTGAACACTGGTCTTATAGAGGCACTAATGCGATAGAAAAGTAGCTGCTGTTTTGAGTTGTATATGTACAGGATGCTACATGAAGCCCACGCAATCATATTCCCATTCCCAAAAGCATCCGATGGAATGGTGATCCCTTTAAAACACATATTTGGATAGGAAATATGTAATATAAGCAGTAGATGATCGGCAAGGAAGAATAAAAGCCCTGATGAAGTGATAGGCTGATGGAACTTTCCATGATTAGGACACATTAATGTCCCAATTCATATTCCTTAAACAAGGAGATTACAGATTAAATGGGAGTTTGCCAATAGAATTTTGCTGTTGTTGTGAACATTTCATATTTCTTATCCCCTCACACACTGTAATTTCAGGTGTCTTCTCTATACACAATATAAATATTACAATAGGAGAAAAACATATATACAGAAACTGTTATATGGGACACAATTAGGTGTGAGATATTTGTATTTTAAATTTCTTGAATTGTGAATTTTTATTATCATGGGGGACTTATTTTAAAACTGTGAACATTTACTTTGAACGTAATAAAATGATTTTGTCTTTACTGTTTTTATTCTTTGCTACTGGATTCATAAATTGATTTTTCTTTTTCTTTTTTAATTATTATTAGAGAGAGACACCATACCACTGGGTTCATTTTACGTCTAATCTGCAACTGTCACACATTCTTTACATTTTATACTTTTAATTTTATATTTATTGAAAATAATTTGCTTAAACAAACACTAATTAGACTTCATTAATGGTTTCAAGCCCTATGTTGTGCCCTGTTCACGGAAAGTGCCAGATAAACATTGCCAGAATCACATGTTTGCTGCTTGTACAATTTGCCTGTGCTGGTAAGTTTTATGTCCCTGGTTACTGCAAGTTTATCACAATGTAAGGTACTGTAAATCTGAACACTGAAGACTAAGCACATGAAGATGCAAGCTTACAAACCTGTTTACAACTGTGCTAACAGCAATGCTAATACATGCCTGTTTTATTAAAACAATAAAAAACAATAATATATAAAAATAAAACAAGTACAGCTGTATTCTGTGGCCACTGTGTTTGTTCCCAGACAACAAGACTCATACGGACTCAACCCCAGAGTTCACATTCAGCCAGCATGCATTTAAACACTAGAGCATCAGCAGGTTTCGAAGCACCTATAGAGTAGATATGATAAGAGAGAATCTTTATGGACACTGCAGGTGAGGGGGAAAAAATACCGCCAAGGCACCCGAAGGCTAGGCATCAAGAACACTACTTGTATTTGAGCCCACAGTGTCCATAAAGAGTCACAAATGATGGAGGCAAACAATGAAAGTGAAATCAATGACTGTAACCTTACTTTATAAAACAGGATGAAGGTTACATGATTGACAAGCCTTATCTTGCCATCTGATTTGCTTGAAGACTAGGCAGCCGGCCAATGATATTTCTTGCACAGTTTAGTTTTAATCAGCTGCCCAAGATTTTGGTATTCAATTGAGATGTTTAAAAACAGGGTGAAAATTTTGCATTACAGTAGATATATTTAAAGAACTAGATCAATCCTAGATCAAGCTAACAGTCTTATCGGATCAATCTTTAAAAGGGTGAAGCAACCATCGTTTTAAAAGACAAACCTAAAAATTAAAATGTAAAATATAATATATCCTCTTAAATCAATAAATATATAGCACAAATGTGTGCTGTGTATAATCAAGCATACAGTCTCCTTAGTTATACGACATATTGGAAACAAAAAAAGCCTTGGAAAACCGCTGGTCTGCTGCATCCTGATCATCAATGAAACATGGAATCAAGACAAGGTTGGAGTATGGTTGCCATAGAAACGCATGAAACAAACGCTGATCATCTTAGCATGGCGTAAAGCAATTAGTTATTCCAAAGAGCTGTGCAGTTGATCCCTCCGGTCCAGTCGCCCACGATAAGACAAGAACATCAGATCATCAAACAAGCACACAGGAAACGTTCCTGCCGCGCAGTAGTTTGTAACTACGGAGTGAAAGACTCTTGCGCAAAACAAAAAGACAACTTCAGCTCACCTGACAGGTTGAGCTGACCGAAAAAAAACTTTAAGAAAAGATAAAGTGTCAGTAGATTTTTGCAGAAAGCCTCGTGAACTTCAAATAGTTTCTGAATCCTTTCCTCCTCCATTGATTCGCGAATAAAGGGCCAAACACAAGAAAAGAACGACTCATGATTAGGCAGAAGTGCAGGTTTATGGTCACTGTCTGTAGTAGGCACCTAGTAAAGCAGGTAAAAAAAAATGATGTAAACGGTTCAACTTTTAAAAACATAAACACCTCAACTGAAGGCATGAGTGTGCTGTGAACCTTTGTAAGCCGCCTCTGGTCTTCCAGGAGGTTGAGGAGAATAGGGGCTCTCCCTGTAAGCATAGCTGGGGTTTATGTTTTCATAGGCTTGTGTAGGTGGAGGTGGCCTGGAACGATGCAGACGAAATAAAAACACAAGGAAACAATGAGTCCACCGAGATTGCCCCAACCTCTTGTAAGATGCTAATTGTCTGCAACCTAGGTAGTTTGCTACCTTCAATATAATAAAGTTAAATATAAATCCTTACTTAAAAGAAACCTCACAAGTGATTTAAATTGATTGATTAATGAATCATGCCACACAAACAATAGAGTACTCAGAGCTCAGGCCTTATAATTGCCTTTAGCATGTTGCTAAGCTATCGATGTGTTTTTTAATGAAAATACATGTCTCACACATATATATTGGATTAAATAAGTCTTTTTTGATTAGCTTGAACTATTGTCATTAATAAGTAAATAACATCTATAATTGACAGTAGTCTCTCCTCATCTGATATCATGGACGGCTGTTTTTACTGACATTGTTGCAATGCATCCTGGGATTGCCTGTTCTGTGAAGGATAGGTTGAATGGCCTTGGTTGAAAGTGTTACCTCGCAGGTTTGTGGTTCCGTGCTCTCTGGTATTCGTCCTCTCTGCTTAACACCTCATCACACGTTCTTGGCCGTACAACGTCCTCCTGCAGTGGCTAATATGCACAGAGGAGAACGCGGCATTTAAGCAGCGTAGACAGGAGCTATTCACTGCAGACTAATTATTCTTTAGTTGGAATCCCTTGTTCCAGATCACCAACTTGGGACATGACGCCTGGTGTTAATTACCTTATATTCCGTTTCGGCTTGCCTTCTCTCCATGGCTTGTTTCTCCTTGTCTCTGGATTTCTTGTACCCTCTTTTCTCTTCCTCCATCAGAATTCGAGCTAATTCCTTAAATTAAAAGATAAGCGCATTTCGCTGCAATATATTAAAATCAAGAAAATGAGGTATGGAGGATAAACCTCACAAACCCCCCCACCCTGGAAAAAGTCATACCTCATCTTGAGCAACTTGAGCGGCTCGTTTGTCGATTTGACTTGCCTGTAAAATAACAAGGAATGATTAAAAAAACATGCATTTTCTTGATGCATTACAGTCGTTAAGTTTTATAATGATTGCAAGGCAGTTTTGTTCAAGGTACCTTTATTTCCTCTTCCTGTAGCCTGCGTGCCACCTCCAAGTCTCTGAACTCCAGTTCTTCTAGGTCTAAGTGAGCCAAGCCATGTGTTGCTTCCCTCAGTCCATACTCCCCTCGAACCCTTTGGCCTTAAGAGAGGCATCACAGTGCACAACTTCACTTTAAATGTCACACTGCAGTTAAAAAATTACCATTTTCATTTGTTCACACAGCAGTTTAAGCAGCCACGTTTGTGAAAGTGAATCCAGGAACTGGATGGAATCTGGATTAAGGGGGAAATATAGTGAAGCATTATAGTCATGCATTTGCAGCTGCCACACAATTTGGTTGCTCAGATTTAGTGCAAAAGAAATCATTCACACAAATCATTTAAGATAGTCCAAACCCCCCAAAAAGGAAACAAAAACACCAGTGCATAAGAAAACTTAAGCGGCAGAAATCAGTATGTGCTTGCTAGTATCCCCAACACCAGAGGGCACTGCAAAATCCCAGAAGGTACACTCAAACACATGGACCTAGGTCCATACCTCTCTCCCTGGATGAATGGCCAGGGGACTGGCCCTCATCTGAGGGACCTCTGAGATTTGGTTCCTCAAACACCTCATTGGGGCCTGAAGGTAGCCTCTGTCTGTTCTTGTCATCCTCCCACTCCAGCCTGTCTTCTGACCATCCTCTACTTTTTGCAAGACTGTCTCCCTCTCTGCTTCTATCCCTACTGTAATGTCTGTCTCTGCTTTTGTGTCTCTCTCTACTCTTATCCTTGAGTCTATCTCTGCTACCATGTCTGTAGCCATTTCTGTCCATCTCCCTGTCCAAGTTTCTGCCCCTTTGACAGTCTCTATCTCCACTTAACGTTCGGTCTCGACTTCTTGCCCTGTGGTCCCTGTCCCTTGGTCTCTCTCTTTTATGTCCATGTTGTTCTCGTTCTTTATCCCTACTCCTCTCTTTATCCCAGACTCTATCCTGGGAGTCCTTTGGGGGCTTCTCCTTCCTGTACACTACAGGTTCCTGGTCATCTCTTGCAGGTCTGGGCTCATCGAGTAGATCCTGCTTCTTTCTTCTGTGAGGTTCTACGTAATCTGCATCTAGGGGTCTGTTTCTTTCTTTCGAATAATCTTTTGGATGTTTTGCTCGTCGTTCGGGTGAACGGTACTCTGGGAACCCTCCCCTGCTTGGACTATCTGGTGGCCTTAATCGCCCAGGTTCAAAACGGTCATGTTCTGGATATCTGTTATGGGTACCGTGACTGTTTTTGGGATGTCTTTTACTATCTGGGTCAGAAGAGTTGTATGGGGTTCGACTACGGCTGTAGTCGTGACCCCTTTCTATTTTGTAACCTGAAGAAACGGAGGCGGGATGCTGATCTCGCGGGTCCAGTGGAGCTCGTGAGGCTGTTTAGGAGCAAGCATAAGGGGAGGGGAAAGGTGGAGTGCAGAATGAGGAGTACAACCTTAACTGGGTTAGTAGACAAGGGGTTAGTTCACTGTAGATAATACAGGAAGTCAAATGGCAGACAAGGCTACCACTGAAAAGTGGTGCCAAGCCCTTCAAATGAAGATGTTACAGCTCGAGTCCGAAACTTACTGGCCATGTTGCAGTTTCTAATAAAATAACAGGTCAAGTGGCTTTTCACACCAAAGACAGCTGTGGACTCTGGCTGCAGCAACTTCATGTGAATACATCAGAGAAGTCCATATTTCCCATATTAAAAATGCTGAATAAGAATTAATACACAGGTTGTTACAGCAAAGTCTGTTATTTTAGAAAATACGACCGAATTGTGGAATTCCATATTGGCTGCAAACTTGTTTATTTCTCTAATCCTAAAATCAAACATACATTCTACAGCTATCTATATCTTAATGCCTTGATCCATTTACTTAAGCTAATATAAATGCATACATTAGATATTTATTCAAAAGCCACATTGTAGGGTGCGCCCCACCCCTCCAGTTTACAGAATAGCGATTTATATAAACATGGCTGATGCCCTCCTCCCTCTAGCAGGCAGAACAAATACACACATCACACTGCGGAAACGCTGTGGAATTACATGCATCTCGATATCTGAATGGAGATTAGCTATGCTGGGAACGAGAGGGAGCATAACCTTGCCATCTAAAGCTGTTCTTCAAAGCATTTTGTGAGATGAGTGTGTCTTTTATCCTGTATGTGGGTGCTAATCTGTGCCTATTAGGGTAGCATGTGCAGATCTACATGTTAGTGACCTATTTAAGCAACTGGTCTGTCCTAGGAAGCCCCTAAAACTGTATAAAAAAACAGCACATATACCCTATGGGCACTATAGCAGCTAACCAGCAAGTGTCCCTAAATGCCTCAAAATTGTTGCGTGACAGATCGTTGACATAACCAGTAAAAGCAAACAGTTGAAATGCAGCCACTGGCATGCAACAGCATCCATGCTGTAAGAGCAGGATTGGGTATCCTGCGCCGAAGGACCTGAGGCTCTGCGTGTCCTATTTCGCAGCATTTGTCTCATGCAGCATGTTTTGCTGCTGCCCTGTAAACAACTGTGTAGAGCAAGATGCCTTTCCAGAATGCCCCAGTGTTTTTTAAACAAACGCTGGTTTGTGTAAAGGTTTTAAACTAACATGCGGTTAAGTTATTCCACAATTTATTTAACTTCACAACAAACAGATGAAAGTATCTGGAATGCTTCTGTATTCAGAAATGTGCGTTCATACTTCTGGAATTGTAACTGTCTTTTAAAGAGCTGAAACAGGACAGTCTAAGGATGTCAAAATGTGCTCAAAAATGTCAAATTCAATTTGACACATTGTTTTCTACAGGTGTCTGTTTTTGCCGAGGGGGAGCAGGTGCTGAATTTCGTAAATGCTGGTTTGAACCCACAGAAATAGGCTGTTTTAAAACCAGGTGAGCTGGCTTTGGAGATGCTGCCTAAGTGGGTGGCTTACTACATTTTGGAACAGAGCCGTTCTTGTCTTTAAATCTTATCTGTCCAGGGACCCTTCACCTCACACCTTTTATTTCCAGCAGGGGGCGATCTACACACCTTGATCTTCGTAATACTCCTCAAAATTGGTGTCCTTCTGCTTCTGCCGCTTTCTCTCTTCTTTCATCTCGCGCTCCTGCATTTTGCGGGCGATGGCCTGGTCGAACACGTACAGAAGTCAAACAAACATGTGGAGGAGGGGTTTCCAAGACAACACCAGTGATGTAATGGGACAAATGTGGGCGTGGTTAAATCCCACACGGCACGTATAAGTGTGTGTTAGTGTTCAAAACAAAAAATAGTGATAGGACATGAATGATGTAGGCGTACCAATGACCAACATAAACAGTGTGTGAATGTGTGTCCTTAGGGAGCTGCCCAGCTCTCACCTCGTCTTTCTCCTCCTGTTGCCTTTGTAGTTCAGCCTGCCGGACCAGTTGTTCTTGAATCTCCTGAGCTATTTCATTGTCGATGCGTTCGCTGTTGGGACCGAGCAGAAGAACACACAGTGCCTGTGTTAACAAACCTGCATTCTCACATCAGTCACCGTGGGCTGCATTTTCTGGATGACAGGCATAGTGTTAGGTGGAACACGTTACAAAAGAAACAAAAGAAACGCTACTATAATCAGATACATTTTTTCTTCAGTTAGGTAATACACCTTTTGTTTCTCAGTAATCGCATTGGTTACTGTTTTTATTGCTGACAGGTTTTGCAAATAGGAGTTTAATAAACTGGAATAAACCTTCACTTAGGCATCAATAAGGAATGAATTAAATGAAGTTTAGAGTTAATCTATTGTTTGTTAATCTATTTTTATCCGTTTATGTCATGTTGCACAAACGCAATTTTAAACACTGATTAAATAAAACAAATCAGGGAAACTGTAACGCGGGACTTAAACCTTCACACCTGTTTTCTGTTTTATAGTATAACCAAACAATAACAATGTTATTTCCAATACGTTGAATTTAAAACACCTTTAAATAATAAAACGGTACCATGAAAAATATGCATTGGTAAAAAAAAAAAAAACTCTGAAGCAATCATTCGAAACATCTGACACAAACACAAGAGGTGATCTATGTTTTTATGCTATAAACACTTAAATTCACTTTATAAATTCAATGTCTGGTGTTTGTCTATGTATTGTTCACATGATAAAGAGTGACATGAGTTTTAGTAAGTTATTCACTAGTAATAATCTGACTAACAGGTGAAGCGATCATACTGCCTGTGACTTTAACAGACCATAATTTCATCGGGGTTCCTATGCTACAGTCAACAGTGATCTCACATAACACAGTGTTCATTACAAATCAACCTTGTTACGTCACATACTACAAGACTTGTTGTTATAGCATTATTTACCCTCATTATAATACACTCTTTTCCAACACTAACAAACATTTAAATGTAATCTGAATAGGAATAAATTCTTTATTTGCCTGTACGGCAAGACAAGCTTAAATAAACAAGCGCGAGGCAGCGTACAGCACAGCAGCAAACAGGTCTGCCATCGCTACAGTGGAATTTAAACCATTATTAATACACCCCTTCTGTGTATTTAAATATTAAACACAACATTAAAAGGATAGTTACCCAAAAATGACACTTCTTCAACTTACTCTCTTACCTCATGTCATTCCTGTACCACTTTTTGCTTCTGAGGAACACAAAAGAAAATATTCTGAAGTACACTGATGACCAAACAACAGTGGCACCCATTGACTTCTTGTGTATAGACACAAAACCACAGATATTTCTCTAAATATCTTCTTTCGTATTCCACAGATGAAAGAAAAAGTCATACAGGTTTGAACAGACACAAGGGGGAGTAAATGATGAACAATTTGTAATTTTTGGGTGAACTATCTAAAGCATTCTACAAAGTAAATAGCTTATATAGCTGAAATAGCTTGCGAACTACTTTGCATGCCACAATTTGAAAACCACTGTCCTGGATACATCTTAAACTCACAATAATACACTAAACCTGGTATGTTTCCCCTGGGTCTGTAAACATGTGACCAAAAAGTTATTAAAATGCATATACACTAATGCGCATAGCCTCTATGGTGTTTGGGTTCTGAAATGACTCTCCCCTCAGGCTCATGGCTCTCTCGCTCTGCTATGCCCAAACCCTGATGATACGATCAGCTCAGAGGCCTTGAGACATCACCCAGCAGGAAGAATATGGCGTTACTAGACGTCAAAATATTTTACTAGCTCTGCGTACTACGACAAAACAAGGCCTTTTTGTGCAGTCACAACCTCACCGTGTAGCAGTCACCGGTTTAAACATGTTCTGTACAGAAATCTGTTCGTAATATAAATATGCATTTAGCCCCTTTGCCTCTGTAAAGCAGAAGAACAGCTTTACGCTCTATGAAACGTCAACATTTGAGTGACAACAATAATTACAACAAAAACTCCTATCTCAGGTTTACACTTAGAAGGAGAGCAGGTTTCTGCGATGTCATTTACTCCTACTTGCAGTTCAACAGCCTGAGAAACAAACAGGATTTGCCATTTGGCATTGCGCAGCATGAGGCATCTGACTGCCCCGCGGGAGGCAGCTAACAGTGTTGTTGTGTTTGTGATGAGCTGTCAAATAAATTGAACAAGTTCCATGTTGGCCAGCAGGTTCCCCAACTGCTAGCGTTCAATCTTTAACAAAGCAGCTATAAAAGACCAACAAAACCCGGATCATATAGAGTTTAAATAGCACGAGATCAAAGGTTCTATGGGCTCACATGTGTTGATGTTGTTTCCTGCTCTCAGCTTTGGCCCGTTGGTCTTCCTCTTGCTGCAGAAGTTTGGCCACCCGCAGGTCCTGCTGTACCAGTCGGCTTTTGTGGACGTTGGATGCCAGGTGACTCTCAACTGGAAAAGTAAAGAGTGGAAGAAATTTGTTGTTCAGTTGTACCGACAGTACAGTAGACTCACGACAAATGTTTGCACCAAATTTAAGTTGGATAAATGACACAATAGCATAATATAATTGCAAACGACTTTATACACAAAACCTTTTTTAAACAATGAGGAATTTTTATCAGTTAAGAATTAAAACGACATGCTGAAACATTGTTTAGCAACCAAACAGAAGAGAAAAACAACGTAACAAATGAAAGGACATAACAAAACAAACAAATAACATAGCCTCTGAAAAAATATATATTCAAGTTTGGTATTGGTTGCACAAATGTATGTATGTATGTACATATGCATGTAACTCTTTACACTCATTAAAATGAAAGGCTGAACGTGTCACTTAATGGTCATGTTAACATTATGCAAACATGGCTCTTCAAACATGGCAATCAAACATAAGGACATTAAACATGTCCATCTCAAGGCTCAAGGCTGAATCAATGTGGCAGCTCTACATGGCAGTAAATTTTAAGCAGTGACGCAAATCCAGCCAAGCAGTGCATCATGTTCCCAAAGACCAGACACTTCTTATTGATCCAGTGACTGTGACCATAAGCTATACTTAAAGTTAAATATTTAGGTTTAAAACTGAAACCATTTGATTTAGCTATATGATATAGATAATAATGTGATGACTTATAAATCACTTCATTAGATTATTAAAGCTTTAAATGTAGCAACGCAGAGAGTACAGACAGACGCGAAAGACAAATTAAACTTTTGTGTTCGGGTAAGATATGGATGGTTTAATTAGACACTGGCTAACTGGTAGACAACTCAATGCAGGTAGTTACAGCTGACAGATTCCAGTCAAACTAACCAAATGGAATAGTTTGATACTTTTGATATTTTTAATGATATCATTTAAAAACAAACTCACTTGGATACATTTTGTTTACTTTATGTGTAAAAGATCGGATAAAATATTCCTTTAATCCAACAACACACACACAATCAATTAATCATTAACAATAAAAACATATTTTTCTCTTTTGCTTTCATTCATCAAAATGAATTCAGCTGGACAAGATCAGCACCATCTGCCAGTGGAACTAAACAAAGCTAATGTGCTGTTGTGACACACCAGTCTTTTCTTAGACTAAAAGATTTGGAGGAAAGGTCTGGTGTGCTGATTTAATGGTCAAAAGAGGCTGTTTTGTTTAACTGTACAAAAGCTCTATTAGAGAGAAAATAACTGCAGACTGGTCAACACAGAACTTTTAAAACCAGATGGTAATGGGCTGATGTTGTTCTTTTTTTGTGACCTTTCGTGTCTCTTTTGTGGTGATGAGTTCACTGGCTTTTAGTCCATGTGTGTAAAACGTTGAGGTCTTGAATACGCTGATGTTTTCCAAAATGTTGACAAAACTAACGTACAATTTACAGTCAATTTCTTCCACAAACAGGTCACCACACTGATGACTCATCCTGCCCTAAACCAACTCTTTAAAATAAGAATACCCCTTCCCCATAATAACACATCTAACTGCTACAAACGGGAAACTCTGCAACACCTTCTAATCTTAGAAAACTGAAACCTGGTTTTAAAGTTGTGTCTACAATTTTTCACAGTTGGATTTTTTTTTTGAGGCAGATACTGAAAACACTCTTCCTGGAATGTGACCTTCCTGCTTCAGAGATGAGCCACGATCACAGACTGATAGTTCTGCCTGTCCAGACGTTAAACCAGGTGCTTGGTCTTAGCAGTGAAGGACATTACGACTGAGTTCTTACATTGACTCCTTGTGACCTCAAAGTTAAGACAATCATATTCTACTGCTCCGTGTGAGTTCTTGGTTTCCTGCATGCGCTACACTGTGCGTGCTTACGGAATTACGAGCACTCTGAGCCCCGCCCCCACAGAATTGTTAGTCTTTAGCGTTTTGTGTAGATTATTCTAACATAAGGTCTAGAATAAACATGCAAAGTGTACCTTAATATGATATATTTTATATAATTCCTAAACATTACGTATACATATATGGCACACCCTATAGCCTCCCACTGAGCCGTAGAGCTTGAACCTTCTGTGCTGGTTCTTTTATCTGCCAGTTATATACATTACTTACATAAGAAAAAGACAGTAAAGAATACATATAAAGAATATATAAATACTTACTTTCCTGTTCCTGAAGGTTGTGGGCCAGGCAGTGGTCCTCTAACACAGCAAAGTCCCGGCACACTGCAAACACACAGAGAGATATGCAGACTGCATTATTTACCGTTAATACACAGCACACAGCCTCGCATTGTAACAAGCCATTATCACCTCAGCCCACAAATAAATATAACTCCACAAAGTGAAACTGCGTCCTCCACATCCTCTTTTCTCGTTGTTTATATCTGGCCTGTGTTTCATAAAATTCAAAGTTTCGTAAATGTCAAATTCTGCACCCGCCTAATGTCTGCCCAGCACTGACACTCGTCTCTTAATTTCAGTAAGAAGTGCTGAAATGCATCTAAGCGTGCTTCATTCGTGACTAATAATTTGACAGACTTGAGCGAGCTCCTGATACATGATAACCTGAATCAGATAAGAGCAAATGTTGCAAATCAGTTTGCAAGGCATTCCATTTCTGTGAATTCAGTGTGATTAATGCAACCAATAACATGAACGAAGTTTAACACGCATTGTTTTCTTGGTAGGCAACACAACTGGGCTTGGTAGGCAATACAGCTTCTTGGAAAAAGAGATTCACAGCAACAGCACCAAGACTGGGATATTTACAGATCTCAATGAGTAACCAAGACCAAAACTTACATCTTATTAAACAAAACCCTCTCCTTCTCAGTGGATTTACTTCTTGCTCAAATATGGCAATAGCATAACAATCACATTGACTTACAACGAAGTAACGAATTATATAATAAACAAGTCAGTTAACCAGATACATTTCAGGAATGTGAAAAACAACATCAATTAGCCATGGGTGGCCTGAACAGCTAGTCATCTAAATGCATATAATTATGTGTCTGGGCGCACATAAATATCATAAAGAAATTTACGTGGTGTTAAAAGGGATTGAACAGAGCATAGCATGCCAATTAAAGAAAATATGAAAAAAATAAGCTAACTTTAATAATCAACTAGTCGTTGTTGCATGTTAAGTTTACCCAATGCTAAGCTATATCTAGGCCCATGAGCAACATACAAGACCTTTCTCACATTTGCTGGACTGAAAACGGGCAGAATGGTTCCAAACGTGATGAAATGTGTTTAACAGAACAGATAATATTACACTCCTATTAGAAGCTAAAGGCATAATCAAATTAGCCAATGTGTGTATGTGTAGAACTTTGTGAATGATTTTAATGCTCTATATGGCATGATCCTAAATTGCATAGAAAACGCCCGAGCAATAATGGCAGAGATGTACCCTAAAGACAGCTCAGAACTGGAACACGAAGAAAGAACCAACAGGGTTCCTGCTGAGAACCAAGCTGCTTGGTGCTGACTGTTTATCAACCACGGTCTTAATCTCCTTATGCATAGTGTGTGTTTTACAGGGATTCTGTCACCCACACTGTAAAACTTATTTATGTGGCAAAATTCTGTGGCTTTACGATATGTACCTGTAGTTATGACAGTTAAAACCTAGTGATGGACTAATAGGTTTCCTCCTGTACAAAAACTCACCATCAGTTGTGACAATAAAGAACATAAATATTAATCTTCATTTCAGAAATGTTGTAAAAGAGTGCGAGCTGCATCAATTTCTAATTCATTCAAATGATATTGATACTAAAGACCTGAGACAGGCCAACAATCTGCTCTGTTACAGACAGTATGAGCCACATAAAGAAAATGGAAAACCTTCTAAAGCAAACATGAAACTAGCATCCCAATGCATCCCAAGAGGTCCCAGCTAGGCAGCAAAAACAGCATATGTTTAAGACTGCACAATTTCCAGGCCAAAATCCTCAGCATTCCATCCATGATATAAAAGCAGCTGCACTGGAAAATAAAATGCTGAGTTCCATGAAATTGCACGGAAACAATGAAAGGAAACAAAAAAAGACAAGACAAAGAAACAGGAACCCATGAAAAACAAATGTGGTATGTGGTTTCATGTTAATTAAACGTCACAATTTGTACATCCACAGTCAGTCACTGGCCCTAATAAATCTAAAAACAAACTAACACATCAGAAAAACAATGACTTTCAGAAGTTTACACATTTTTTGACCAATGAATTTCAAGCTTTTTTCAAGACAGCTTTAAAATATATTATTTACAGTTTTCCACAGTTGTGGAAATCTTGGTTTCATACATATGCACGCAGTTCATATATGTATCACCGTTCATACATATACAGTACGGCTAGAGTAAAATAACCGAATCAGGTGAAATATATTGTACACATAGGTGTTTACAACAGAAATGACAGGGGCTGCAAATACCATTACACTATGCATCAAACCAGTTTGATGTAACTGGATTGAAATCAGCGTGTTGTAACTTTACAGCAATGCTGAATCTTCTCCAATATCACAATGCGTTTGTTAGCTTTACGGTACTAAGGTAACGACAACACTTACAGTATGTTACACATTGCACACCATATGAATCTATATGTTTGCTATCGTATAGGCAACGCAGGCCAGGATTTCAAGCAGTTTCGCTCTCTGTCAGACATACAAACAGCTGCCGAGCCAGTAAAGCTAATTCAACGACTGTGTTTGACTTCCCCTCCAGGAAAAAATTCCGTACACATTATGACAGAAGACCAGATCATTAACCGGGAAAATACCAGTTTGCCTTCATAACTCATCATAACGTCACGATTATATCCCGTTTTGACGGTTTAAACCGTAACCTGACAGAAATCAACCGCCTTGGTAAACGCTCACTCGCGTCTCGTGGAAACACACAATGTCTCAGCATGCGCATCATCATCATCTTCATCACCATCATCTTCACTCACCCTCTTTAACGCCGGGCAGGTTGTTCTGATCAATACTGAAATCAGCCATGTCGTCGGCGATATTTCACTGACGCCCTAACGTTTCTCTTGGGTTTCTGAAGGTTAATGTTTGACAGACTGATGGCGGTACCCGTCCGATAAATAAATCCCGATCGATGTGTACGGCGAGGTGTCGCTCTGATTGGTTTCTGTCGCCAGCCGAGCCTTTCTTCTCGCTGTCCGTCCCTCCCTCTCTAATATTATCGGCTCACACGGACACACACCCACTGTGAAGGGAAACGCAAAGCGTGCGTGTATTCGTGTGTGTGTGCTTGTGTATTTGCTACGGATAGCGCGGCGGGACACACCACGTGCGCGCTCGCATTCTTGCACGCTCGCATACGTCATAGCTCACACGCCCGGCCAAGCAGCGCGGGCCTGAAATTCTTTCGCTCTCTAGCTGTCAGAAGTTTCTACTTGCTGCAAATAACACAAAAAATGCAATTTCAAGTCCATTCAAACGCCAATATCACTCCTCGTTAAATAAACAGTTTATTTTAAACTGCTGATATATTTTTATTTGTTTGTTTAATTTAAATACGCATAATATATTTATATGTTGAAATATTAATAACACATACTAAACGTAGCATTTTTTCCACATCACTGGTGTTATGGCAAAATAAAAACCACAATTTAACATAAAAAATCTCCACAGAAGCTGGAAAGTTTTTTACAGTGGGAGAACGGCAATAATCATATGCATACTGTCAGCTATGTTTTTGTGAAAGTCCATGGAAAACACCTGATTTTAAAGGGTTTTTATAAAATGTCGGTGATTTTATGCTATGACTCGAATTATACAGTCCTTTCACCAAGTCAGCTGCAAAAGACAGACAAACAAGTCAGTCAATGGTATATTACATGTCCTTAAACTTTATCTATTGAAATAGTAAATTAGAAACAATACAAGCAGTTTTACACACACACACACACACACACACACACACACAAATCCACTGTATACAATATACCCTATACACACTGTACAGTATACATATAATTGTAAAATCATCATCATGTTATCCATAACCACAACAGAAGCACAAACTTACACAGACTTTTAGGTTAATTAAAAGAAGAATGCCAGGAACACTTTACCATTAATGACACCCAGTAGTATTAGTGATTTATTCTTGTTCCAACACGGCCCCTTTTATAACACTGTGATTGATGAATGGTGGTTGGCCCTGAAGACGCCTCAGCCCATCAGTCGAATCTGTCATAGGCCCTTTTCTGATATGGCCCTCTGACAACAAACACAACGTCACGCATTTACTGCGACGATCGATTTACTGCGACGATGACACATCCTTACGTCTTCACACCTGATTAAAAGTGTCCCATCTGATGGACCTTCAGCAGTACGCTGCTTGGTCAGAAAGAAGCTTATCGGCCACAAGCAATTCCTCGGTGCCATGGACAAGATACACCCAGAAAGACTCCTTGCTTTTATACTTCTGATAAGTGCTCTCAATGTTCAGACAGGAAGTCTCGCTAGTCCAGGTGAGTGAATGTCCCTGAGCTGGAATACAGAGGGTGACTTTCTATACTGTTGGAAACAAAACATTGTAAATGAATTGCCGTAATAATATTGAAATTAAAACTTATCATTTGTTATTTATTGTATTGTTGGAAGAACCAAGTGTTGTATGTGTTGTTGTATTTGACCTAATCAAAAGCTAGTTGGCAAAGCTGTATACATTTGTTTTGTTGTAAAGTTGTTTTCAGTAATATGACTGGTATCTCTTCTAGAAATGTTGTTTCTGTTTGAGGTCAATTTGTAAATAACTAAAGAGCAAAAGTGCTTCTTCTTAGTGTGTACACCAATCTGAAAATGTTAGCATGTTTAAACAATTTTAAATATTACATAATTTTTGAATGTTTGAATAAAACACGTTTTCCACCTGATATTTTTAATAGTAATTATATTTTCAAGATACTATAGAGACCCAAAACAGAATAAGTGTTATATCAATTGCAAATGGGCTCTAGAACATAGAAATTATTTAATTCAGTCTAGATGTCTTTGAAAACATTCTTGAATTGTCTGAATTGTACATTTCTGTTCTGCTCTTCTCAGTCAATCAGGTTTACCATTCACAGGATGATTCAAAAATCCAGAACCAGGTTCTGGCATTTCTGTTACGGAAAAACACTTTGCCCGCCATAGAAGAGGATGTCACAGGTAAAGGACAAATACATTTTATTTGTGTGTTTGTATGAGATTTGTTTCACTACAGTGAATCTAATTCATATGCCTGGACAAGTAATTACAAGCATCTTGAATCATGTACAAAAATGCAACTAATTACATGTTCTTGATAAATCACAGGACTCAAGTTGGCCAGCAAAGTCATAGAGCTACAGGAGGTGTGTTTATTTTTGGTCATGTGTGGTTCTTGATTATTGTCATTTAACAAAACAAGAGAATTATTATTATTATTATTATAATGAACTACTAGTGGCAGTTAAAGTGTGGGCCAAATCTAATCTTAATAAATATGTTTCAGCTTGCAGCCATACAAGAAGAACTAAATCTAGAGAGGAAGCTGGTGTCTAAAGCAATAGAGAAAGAGAGATCGATACCGAGTAAAAGAGATGACGGTGAGTGTGGATTTATCTGATACATGGCAACCAGCTGTGCTTAACAGGGGGGTAGCAACAATTATTATTAAATATGCAATCCCCTTCTCTTTGAATATGACATCACATAATTTATATTCAAAATGTAAAAAGATAAGGTTTATAAGGCAGATCATTCCTATACCTGTTAATAACGTTATATTGGAATGAAATGACACACTTTTTCTCATAAATGGCATATTTATTTTAAAACAAAAACAAGTATATAATGCATTCACATTTGTTAGGAGGCTGTATTTCTATTTCAAATGACAGTAAAGATTATTTTCATAATTTATTTCTTCCTATTTATTTTCAGCCTGTTTCTGGAAATACTGTGTTTGAGAGAACCAGAATCCAGGAGATGTGTTATAAAAGAGCAGAAATCTTTTAATGTGGAATTATATATGTATGTATATGTATAATGTATCCATGACTTTTGCAGGCCTCAGTATTGTTCTGTAAATATATTACAAAATTATGTATATTATTTAAATGTCATATTAATAAAACATTCGATGACATTTCTTGGCCTTTTAATCCTATTGTGAGAAATATGACCTAATGTTTTGATATACTGAATGCATAATTAAATGCATGAGCGCACAATTTTACTAGAATCGGTACAGGCCAACGCTAAAATAGCTTCTTTTAAAGAGCTATTGTCTCCCTCTAGTGGTTAGACATAGTTGGGCATTACAAACATGGAATATTTTCCATGTACATGTATTGGAAACTAGCGGTCCTCATGCACGACTCTAAGAACTTCACCGTTATGAAACTAACCTAGTAACTGTCCCTTGGAACCTTTTTGCTAACATGACTAGCTTAAAGTAGCTCCACTTACACTTCAATAAGAAGCTGACCTCCCTGCACAAAGATCTCTTCTGCTGCCTGCCCAGGCTCAGCACGCTGTCTCTAAAACACAACAACCTTATGAAGCTTCATCCTGACATCTCAGGTTTAACTAGCCTTCAAACGTTAATGCTTAATAAAAACAAGCAAAAATCCTTCAGCCTAACCCACGTCTACAAACCCTTGACCTGAACCACAATCATGTGAGGTATCTCCCTGGAGATGTTTTCGTGCATGCTAGTTCTCTGAAGGTTCTCTTCGTTCCTGGCAACAAATGGAACTGTGATTACAGCATTATGGGTATTGCAGAATGGATTCATGAAAACCAAAATCTTGTCAGTGACTAAAAAGAGCAGCGTGCCAAGAAACTTTTCAATTACAAAACCATCCACTGCAGGATCATGTGCAATAATTATCCAGGCTTCTATAATACAATCGTCGTTGACAACGGACCAGATATTGTGCATAACAGTTATTACTATGATTGGGTGTACTAGAGGACCGCCCCGTCCCCTGGTTTCTATAGTGGCTTTGTATATTGTTCTACTAGCTGTTGGGGTTATTCTGATCCTGGTCAGTTTGTATGCTTTATATCGGCTCCATAAGGTAATGTGGATTTTGGATTTCCCTCTTTTCTTTAAAAAGTTCAAAATTTAACCTATTTACTTTCATAACTTATGTACTTAAATGTTTACACATTCATGCACATTTTTCTGTAAATGTATCTATATTCAAAATACAAGCACTTTATATAATATTAAATATAAGCAAAATATTAGCTCTTTTGCAGTTAATGCTGGCGTGTGTTAAGAAACATGGCAGTTAAACCAAAAGTCACAATTTATTCATTCATTTGTTATAAACTATTTGTTTCCTTTAAAGGTAATAAATCGACCTTGCTTCAATTTCCACATTCCAATGCGTATATTCATGCAGCTAATGCAGACACACCCTTGTTGTGTGTTAACCTAAGTGTCAGAGCAAATAAAATGTTTCTGTTCCTAGACAGTTTTATTTTTCATGTACTGCAGTGCCACCTGGTGGATGAACAGCAGAGCGGACGTTATAGAACGAA